>NNCF01126887.1:280788-328318 GCA_002313205.1 Laupala kohalensis
ATACATACTATGTTGGAAACCAAACTACCATGATACAAATAAAATGTTTTGAGAACGCACTAAACTTCACGAAAATACATAAAATAAATGTTAACAGAATACTTTTCACTCTTTCCACAAACTTCAGTGAAGAAGTACGATAGTCAAGGGATTAATTATGGGAGAATATGTTGGGGACTTGGAATGAAAAAACCTCCCCTTCCTCGGATTGTTGTTCTTAACATAAAAACAAATTGTATGTTGTTGTATAATTGAGAGTTGTCCGAAATCTCATTAACTGTTTTATAACGAAATACGAAAGAAATCTTTAATATTAAGTTCCATAACATTTATATAACAAAGGAATAATAATTACACAAACAGACTCTAGATTCTAATGTACAATATTTCGAGAATGTAAATAATTTTAAATCTATCTACGTTTAAAAATATTGCTTAAAATGACAAATTAATTGAGGCATTGACATATAAAAGAATAATGTTATGATCGTACACAATACAGAAGGTATCTACTTTTTTGAATTGTGAAACTTTCAAAATTGATTTCCAATTTATCTTACGGAGTCTATTTATTTTTAACCTTCGTTCACTTATATTTTAATTTGTTTTTTTCTTTTATTTTAATGATATTTGTAAATTTGGTGGTCATGAAGGACCCAAAGTTTCCTGTATTTTGCTGAAAATTATCATCTGGGTGAGTTATTTTATATTTTATGAAATACATTTTTATTTATTTGAAGAATTAATTTCGAAACTAGGTTTTACATTATATCTCGCACTTGAAATTGCAGGAATAATTTGCTCAATAAAAGTGAAATTTGAGATTTTAGTTTAATTTTAGTTTAATTCTGGGTTTTTATTACTTACTTAAGAGCTGAAAATATCCAAGTTTAAATAAAAATATCAGAATTTCATAAACAATGGTTCATGAGCTAAAACCTATTCATCAAGATCGTTGGATATGAACATTTGGTTGGAGATAACTTCTATTGACAAAGTATTTAATATAACTAGAGTTAAAAGAAAATGTATCTAAATTCCGACCTTCACATGTCATCTACACGAAACTCATGCATTCCTTTTTAAAGGCAGTACAGTTCTACCCTCAATAAATCATAAAATAAAATCGATATTTGATTTAAACTCTTTACATGTTAGTAATTTTACATTTCACGTAAACATCTAACGACGACAGTCAACCTGGCTTTCAGCTACATTGATGAGTTAAAGTTTTGTGAATTTTTGTGCCAACATTAAATAATTTTGGGATAGTTTATGTCTTCAAATTTTATTGAACATGTACTATTAAACAGATTTTACTACGATTGTTATTTGTTTAAAATAGTTATTTAAATAAGTTGTTATTAGTAATTAGTGTAAATTATTATTTACATAATGTTATTATTATAAAGTATGTTATGTGTTCAGTTTGTTTTTTAAATAGTGTTTTTGACGACAGAAATGAAAACGTGAAAATGGAGCACAAAACATTCCTCGACAGAAGAAGCTTTGTTAATAATTCTGCGTTATTAAATGAGGAGTTTCATACTGCATTATTCTCTGAAAAAGAGGAAAGTTAAAACTGGCTGTTCGTGGAATCACAGGGTTTCAAGAGCCATCAAGAAGAATAACTTTGTTCATGGTGTGTAGAAAATTGTGGAGTATAATTTACTCTTTTTGTCGTATCTCTCGTGTAAAATAATAGCGAGTCACTTCCCGTTACTTATCTTTAAATGCTTTGATTGTCGCACGAATTTATTTCCATTAAATGTGGTAATTTGTCCCTCCCTATATCTGATTGGAGTGTACATATTTTATGAAGAACTAGACATTCAAAAACCATTTCTGTTTTTGTTGCATTTCAATAAGTAGTGGAGCAATTAGAGTTTAATGCATAAAATCTACTACTTACAGTGGTTTATAAAAGCATTTCATGAAATGGTAATTTATATTATGTTCAATTTAATAATGTTTGAAATTGTACTTGGAAAATTAAAATATTTTACTTAAACTAAATTTACCTTATGAGAGTTCAGTGCTTAGAAAAACTTTCGTTTCCTTCTTCTATGCAATTTCTTCACCCTTTGTGAAAAACATAGCAATAGGTATAATATCATTCAGGAACTTAAAATATTCCTTTGCTAAAGAAATTTGGTCATTAATGACTGTCTCTGCAAAGGATGTTACGACGTCATTACATCTTTCGCGCATAAAAAGTGCTATATTCAAATTAAGGTAACAAGTCTTTATAAAGATGTGTACATCAAGAGGTTGGTAATCAGGATATTATTGAATTAACAGAAGTTATTATAATATTTATGTTACATTAGAAGCTAGAATATTTAATGTAAAGTGTCATCAGTGACGTTTCGTGAAAGATGGTAGTCCCATGGTTAAGTAATTAAAAATATTTGGGTTATAATAATTTTCGGTTTACGCAATTAAAAATATTTGGGATGTAATAATTTTCAATTATTCGTTGTGATTGTTAATTGAACTGCAACCCGCACCACAGATATGTATTACATATTCATTTCTAAGATCGCTCATCTCTATTTTCTTATTACCTGTGAAACATTAGGGAACTAGTGTTAATTTGAAATACAATGTGATTGTTGGCATATTTAAACCTCCTCACCTCCTCCCATTTCTACATTCTCTTTAAAAAAAAATTTCTTTTTTAAGAATTAAAATGTATGATGAGATGTTTCACACTAAAACAACGAGAAAAATATTTAGTGTTGTAACTAAACTCTTACAATTAACTCATTTTATATAAGAATGAAATTGATGATAATACATGTTTACACTGGGCAAATATTTTATGGAAATTTTATTAATTAATTACGTAAATTTGCACAATATTTCCTAAATATGGGAAAAATGCATGTATGGGATATACAACTATTTGATATTTGAGTGAAAGGAATTTACATATGTTTGCGAAATATATTTGTAAAATGTTTCCCATATATGAAAGAAAAGCTCATTTAAGACGTGGACAAACCCATATATAGGTAAAACGAATATTTGGAACATGAGTAAATCGTATTATGAAAAATAAACGCGTACATGAGATGTGCTGAAACCGCTTATATGAGAAAAATACATACATTGGGTACTAGAAAAACGTATATGGTGGAAAAACATACGTATGAAAAAGCCTATATATGGGATATGAGAAAAACATAAAGGAAAAACGCAGATATGAAAAATACCCATATATGAAACACCTCATACATTGGATGTGCGAAAAACACATATATTTCACCAAACGTAATCGCATAATGTATTTGAAAAACATATTTGCCAAAAACATTTGTCAAACATATTTCCCAAATATAATTGCCAAATATTTTGTATTCGGGATACGTGAAAAACGACTATTCCAAATATATGGGAAAATGATATATTTGGGAAAAACGAATATACGGGATATGCGATAATTGCGTATATGGGATAAACGGAAACGCATATATGAAAGAAACGCATATACTGGACATTCTAAAAACATATTTCAGCAAACTTATTTGCATAATGTATTTGCCAGCTACATTTGCATAATATATTTGCGAAACATATTAGCATAATACTCGAATTTTTTAAAAGGATATTTGCTAAATCTTTTTGTCAAATATTTTTTCGAAATAAATTTGCGAAATGTTTTCTAAATATGGGGGAAATGCGTATATGGGACATGGACAAACGCATATATGGAAAAGTCAACTATTCAAGATATGACTGATAGGCATGCATTGGAGAAACGAATATATGATATGTATGAAAATCGCATGCAATGCTAAAATCGCATATGTGGGAAATGGGAAAATGTATATATGAAAAAAACGCATATAAGGGAAATACGAAAATATGAGATACGCCTAAAACACATATATGGGATAACGTCTACATTTCGCCAAATATATTTGCCAAACATATTATCCAAATATATATGCAAAACATTTATTGATTATATTTGCCAAAGTTTTTGCCAAGTAATACGTATATACTGGGAAAAAGCAGATGTGTGTTCCGGCAAACGCATGTAAGGGAAAAACTACAATTTGGTAAGTCATCTGTGCATCAAGTTTGGTTGACGTTGCTCCAGGCACTCTAGACATATAGTGGTTCTCATACATAAAATATTCCAATCCCCATTTCACCCCTTTAGGAATGGATTTTCGTAGAATCGTTTCCTTGCGAATGTCTAATCCCTAAAAGGGACCTTTCTGTCAAATTTGAAGTATGTGGGCTTTGTAGTTTCTGAGATTTCGAGTTTAGTCTGTGAGTGAGTGTTTCGCTTTTATATATGTATAAAAATATGTATGTAGATAGATAGATGTACGGTACAATGAATTATTAATATCAGGGGTTCTACTAGAAATGATCCAAGTATAACCAGAACCGAATGACTATTTTTGGAATCACTACTATGATCTCCTTAAGCAGGAATCCTTACATCGTCTTTTCAGAAAGAATTAGAGTTAGTTTTCTAAATTAAAATAACACGTCTTATTCCATTACATATTTATGCATGTTGGATTACTGTACGTAAAAATATTGTATATAATTATCATAAATTCTTATACAGTTAAACAATATTTGAATAAAATTTTACGTAACAAATAATCAAGTAACGGAATGAGCAAAAAATTCATTTTATTTCTAAAAGTAATGCACAACATAAAAGAAAGATATATAAATGTAATTTAAAATAGTTTTATACATACAGATGTTACAAAGTTTCAGGGATGATGGAGGAGGGCAAATGGATCTTTTTGTCATAAGGAACCATATTCCGGAAACGATCGAGTCAAAAGTTAAAAATAATCGATCTTGAACCCTCTAACTTGGTATTAATAGACCAACGCTGTATCCACTACACCACTGAAGCCTTGTGTATGAAAGAAGTCTTGTGTATGAGACACCTGGCCAAACTGAAGAGGATCTCATGGCAAGAATTCTCGTTGACTGCGACACTGTTCACACGACACCGGGGATATTCCAACGGGTACGACAGAATTTTGTGCAACGATGCCATACCTGCATTGACGCACAGGGACGCCATTTTAAACATTTGTTGTAAATGTAGCAGCTTGTGAAACTTGTGCAGGTAAACGGAATTAAATGAGTAGAATTTTGCTTACAACTTTTGACTCGATTGTTTCCGGAATATGGTTTCTTATGTCAAATTGATCCATTTACTTTCCTCCACCATCCCTGAAATGTTGTAACATCATCACGGATACATCCTGTATATATGAGGTAATACAGAAGTGGAAATGGAACCAGCAACCGGCACTTCTGAAGCTGAATTATCTGAAGCTATTTTTAAGTGAATACAATTTCATTGCTCAAGAGAGAGTTCGAGAAAATACTAATCTTTGAAAACCTAATTTGTTCTCTTGACTCCATTAGGACAGTCTCATCACCCTCTCTCACAATAGAAACATCTTGTCATATAGTGTTCATGTTTAACATGTAGATATATTTTTGTCATGAATCCTTTATTTTTACGTGACTTAAATATAGCCACATCCATGACATTTGCTACATTAGTAGAAGATAAGAAAACTACAGTAAATTAAATTATTTTAATGACGCCTTTTACGAATTCTTGAAATCTCAATTTCAATAATACTGACACGCAGGTAATCAAGAAAACGAAATACCTTCATCTCTACTTTATGAAAGTTTTCATTAATTTGTCATCGAATATGTTGTACGATATATAAATTAAATTTTCGTTTCTCGTTATATTTCCTTCGTGTTTTTATGAAAAACAAAATCTTATTCAAATAAATATTTACAAATCGATCAAACTTCATAAGAATCAGTGAGTGGAAATTCTTATTTTACGTCTCTGTGTTTTTAACTAGGGATGGTATTAAAAAACTTAAACCTTTACTATAACCACCAATGTTAATGAAAATTGTTACCAGTATTCAAGGTTATTAAAGATATTTTAATGCAGGGATATAGAAGATTAATTTAAATTACGTCAGCATTTCATTTACGCCAGCATAGTCGTGCTTCTCATTTTCTCCCAAAAACATAATATTGATGTCAGTTGATGAAAAAAGTTTGAATCATATTTCAAATTTCCAACATTTTGTAGGCAAAACTAAAACCTTCATTGAATGTAAAGGATTAAAAATGATGAACAATGCAAATATTAATCAAATACAAATAAAATAACTAAAAATAAGGATATTAATGAAATAACGATTTCTAGAAAAATGAATAAATTATGACTTACGTTTTCTTTTTGGACGATCATTATATATCTTGGTTGTGTATGACTAATTCACAATGTTTCCACACAACATTCGACTCATCGTCATGTGAAAAAAATGTACAAAGAAAAATTAACTTTGCTATAGAACATTTGAACATATTATTTATGTAAGATTGTCGGGGAAGATTTTTTTATTGCTTCACAAGTCTCGATACGGAGATTGCTTTGCAATAAAATTTTTCCTTTCCAAAATAAATACCTAAAGGTTAAACAGGACAAGATTTTATGCAGGATCAATGTGAACAAATAATTGAATCATAAGCAAACAATAAATAACTCCAGGGTGACAGCACAGGCGATGAAAGTTCTATGAATGATGCCTTTTTTCTCGTTCGACTCACGACTTTGGGTAAGGTGGTTGTCGAGGTTAATGAAGTTCTCTTCCTCGTCACAAGATGGCACCGCTGGTGATAAATCCTGATGTAGCTAGATGATAGCGTTTAATTACGATATCTCGGCACGTGATGGTGCTGCTGGTTAAGCCTCTGCGTGGTCTCGTAAGAGGGTGCCTCGTGTCATCGGATGGTGGATATTGGTTCAGCCTCTGATCGTGAGAGGGCGCTTCGTGGCCTCTTGGAGATAGAATTAATTCTGCTGCAGACCGTAAGAGAGAGTCTCGTGGCTTTTGAAGATAGAATTAATTCTGTCACAGATCGGACGATTTTGCAGAGCTGGATTTCTTGGTTGGGGTTATTATTAGAGCCGATGTTCACTCGGCAAGAGAATCCGTCGTACTTATTTCACCGTCGTAGCTGTTGCTATGAACTAAACTTTGACAGCTGACGACGGTAGCGACGTAACACTGGGTCAAGGTTCGTCTATTGAACCTTTTCTCGAAGCTTCTTAATAAACTGACCCGTGTTCTCGAAATTTCCTAACAAATAGGCGACATACGCTTGCTGGTCCATGTGGCCCGTGTGTCTCGTGGAGTCTTCTAATTTTTACAATGTAGAGACTCTTTTGCGTCGTATGTAGATACTCTCTTGCGGACGGTGCGTGTTATTCTGTTCTTGGATCTTAAGTCTCTGATAATTCGGCTTGACGACGGCATAAACAACATGGCGTTTACTGCTTTGGCGTGGCAACATGCATATCTTATGTGTTAGATGCATGAGGGAGTTCATCATATACGTATTAAGGTACTTGTTTCGCCGTATATGTAGTGAGGTACGTCTACAAAGATAACTCAAAATATGTTTACAAGAAGTTTTAACTATGTATCTTGATTATATAATGAACATAAATAGTAAAATTAACAATTTCTACACTGAACTGTCAATATAGCATAGTCTAAAACTAGTGTGAATAATTTCGAAAACTCATGCATTTGAATAACAAATGAACGGAATTCAACGTTTCTTTTCTTGGAATAGATCCTATCGGGTAGATTTCAACATGCGTACTCAGCGAAGAAGTAACTGAAGTAGTCAGGTGGAAACGCTCGTATCTAGCGCTGCCCCGCGGTGAACGACCGTAATTCGCGACGGGTGGCAGTGAGAGAAAAGAAGCGAATCAGTGAAGCAGATGATGTTTCCCCACAGAACCAACTACTGGAACTCCTACAACCTCTGAAAATCTCTTTACACCAACGCATTTAATTTTAAACTCTGAATGTATAACGAAGCTTCTTTGTGCTTGGATAGCACTACTGAGAGATCGTTAAAAAGGGGTATTCGAGCTTAGCAGTCGCGAAATGTCTACATTTTAAGAATTTTAATATTTTCGTCTTATTTATGTTTTTCTTTATTCATTATTATGTTCAAAAAGTAATTTAAAATTTTTTGACTGTCCTTGTACCTTATTCAGTAATTTTCAATATAAGCAAATTTTTCATTATCACAAGAAAACATAATAAGTCGCAAAAAAAATAAAATAAATAATGAATAAATACACATATCTAATCATATGCAAAGGTGTAACTTTCTATAAGACTCATAACGAATGAATAAAACAGTATTGTGTGGATACTCTCAGACTCACTTAAACCAATTGTTATGTATTTTGATCAATCAAGTTATAAGTAAGAGAGTATAAAAACAAGTATAGATATTCCAATATGCACATTACAGAACGTAATTGGGTCATTGGTTTTTGCCATCCATGTGTAATATTCTCTGGAGAGAGACTATGGAATCACCGGATGCAGAGCAAAATTTGACTTCAAAATCGAGTGTTTATAATTTATATAATTTCGTCCCTCATGCTACTCGAGTTGTATGTAACAATTCTGTACTGTATATTAAAATTTATGCCAATATCAATAAAACATTTCAAAATTAATGATACCAATAATTTTTCAAGCTAATTTTTAAGATATCTTGTTTTAGAAAGTATTTTATATCTTTATTGCACCAATAATTAATATTTTAACATCTTGCGAAAAAATACATCAGATACAAGTATAAATACAATGTTAATAGTTAGATATCAAACAATAAGTGTAAAAAGAATTAAATGAATTTGTAATATTTTGTGAGTGAAAAATCGTAAAACATTAAATAACAAAGTCTTTCATAATTTTCAGTGATTCATCTATTTTATAAAACTTCAAAAATAATGCGGTGGATAAATTTTATGATGCCTCAAAAATATTTGTACTTTTATGGTACTTATTTTTCAACACTCCCGAAAAACAATTCTCGGATTCAAAAAATGAAATTTTAAAATCTAATTAACCATTTATTAATATGTCCTGAAAATTTTCAGTATTTCATACATTGCCATAAAATTTATTTAAAAGTTTGACTATTCCATTGTACGTGAGAAGTCTGTAGTGAAAATACATTATTCTTTCACCTACGAATTATTTACGTCTAGGAGAGAGCAACTCCCACGACATTTCTTTGCTATATTTATCATTAAATTTTAAACCTCTGCTAATTTTAAATTCTGGAAAGACAAACACTACAGAGGAGCATAGATCACTAACAATATCATTAAAATGTTTCTAATGAAATATTTCTTCGTGCACTATAGATAAAATGAAATTAGCATACTGAAGGAATCTCCGAAATATCCATGATAGCACAAGAAGTAGTGTTTAAATTTTAAGCTGTATATTGCAGAGAGATAATAAATGGATTACAGTAATACCAACTCATTTTGGTTAATGAATTAATGAATTACAGTAATGACATCTAAAAATAGTGGTACAATAGAAAAGGAAAAGAAATTCATAATGGATTATGTAATTTTCGAAAGAAAAAAATGCAAAACAAAATAAGAAATATAACATCAACCTTAGTTAATCAAAAGTTTTCATTTATTCGTTTTTTAAATATTTTATTTGTGTTAAATTTTACGTACAGTAAATTGTTGCTAGATGTTAATGCATAAAATAAAAGTACCCAATTTCACGTTATTTCCATGATAATCGGATTGCTTCTCTTCGCATTTACGGGAACATCATTAACAGAAAAGGATAAAACCCTAAATTTCTCTTCTCACTAATCTTTCAGGACGGCACAACAATAACACCTCGATATGGCCCACTCAATATTTCATCCGACCTCTTTTAAAGCTTTAATAAAGCTGGAGAGGAGCCCGCTACGCGGTCTTTATGAGAAAGAGCGGACGTGGCGTGTCCTTCCCCGCAATATCCAGGGCATTAGCGTCCGCTGCAGACGCTTGGTGCAAGGTGACTGCGGGTCGTCGCAGTTATTGAACCACTTTGGGAAGCGAGGATGAGAGGGGAACAAGATCCTGGTCGAATGATCGGCATCAAAGGTGATCGCTGGGACCACAAAGTGCGTAACGCACAAGCGAGCGTCTATGATGGTCCCGTGTGGAGTTGTAAGGAGGACCCTGGGCGATATGCGATCGATACATCGTAATTTGAGCTTGAGAGTGGGATTATACTTACTCTAGGGTTAATTTTAACCACGCACAATTACTTTGATCCCAAAAATGTGGTTTTTACAATTCAATAATATCCAATTGAATGGGATTGCTTCCATCCATTGCATTTGAGAGGATGAGTTTCGTGGATTTATTACATAGTTTAGAGTAGAAAACCTTTAAATTAAGAAACTGGATAGGCCTGTTCTGTAAAAGTTCAGTATCGAATATTGTCTACGAAAATTTAGTATCGTAATATTGTCAAAAATTTCCATTTATATGTTTAGATCTATGTCAAGATCACAAATATTTGGAAAGATGAAATATCAAAATGAAAAATGTTGCTTCTTCCTTCCTGTCTTTTTCTTTCTTTCTTTCTTCCTTTTCATTTCATTCTTTCTTTCTTTTTTCATTCCTTTTATCTTTCTATTAGTTGATACATTTGAAAAAGCAAATAGTACGATTGTAAGTTGCAAATAGTATACCTATATAAGTAACTTCTTTTTTTTATCGTAGTAGAGACGAAATACTTAGAATGAAAAAAGTACGATTGTGCAATGCCATGAAGTGAGAAGAAAAAAAATTGCCAAAAATTCAGGTTGATGCAATACTGAAAAAAATAAATTATGAGACTATATATTTGAGGCAAACATTTTTTTTACATTTACACGGATCAACTGGAATTTTACAGCGTTTTACTTTTGAATTACACCTCTAAATTCAGACAGTGTCGCTAATGTTAATATTTGTGATAAGAAACAGGTGACTGACATTGTCTTTGAATGGTATCAAAACTTGTCAAACTTATTAAACCTACTTATTTAGAAAACTAATTTGAGGGAAAATGGTTATATTTTTTTTCTATTATTATTTTACACGTATGCACTATTCATTCGTCTAGTTTGACTTTAACTCGACATATTATAGCCATAGCATAATGTTTGGTTAATTTTTATGAAAAAAGGGAAATCGTTAAAAAGAGCATTTTTGTATAAATTCTATGTTGTACATTCAGTGTAATAAATTTCTTTAATCTGTTCGTCCATGAAAGTAGTAGATAAAATAGTATCCCAGTGACTCTCGCTAGACCCTGCATTTCCAAGCACGACACCTGAATACCATGGTTAACTACTTCAAGTGGCGGGTAGTGTTGCCTTCGTGGTGGGAGTCCACTGATATCTTAGTTGAGAGAGCTGCTAAGTTTCAAGTGCTACAATGGGCTGATTAGGATGTAACCTGAAGTTTCCTTCAATGTTGTGACAATAAAGGACATTTACTACTTGGTGTCCCGTGAATCACGGTGAAATCTTGAAGTTTAAGTTTCTGTTGTGTATTTTAGTATGCTGAACGCAATGTACGAAGAAATTTTCATAACCAAAGTATGTAATTACTAGTAATACCATAGTCGGTGAAAGAATTTATAAATTCTGAGGGAATAAGTAAAAATACTCCCCCCTCCTATTTAAACGAATTTGACGAAGCATATTTGACAGAATAATATTTCCTTATTATCACAATATTTCATTCACTATTCCTTCTTTTCTTAGGGTTTCTCTGTGTCTTAATTTTCATTCTATTTACTCATTCCATACGCCTTAACTGATCCGTCACGGAGATTATTTTTTCAATAAGTTTTCAAGGAATTATTATTGATGAGGTGAGATTTAGGTTATGAGACCTACTCTTAAACCTAACCACATAAATAGCGTGGTGAAGATGAAGGAAATGGGAGAAAGTGATGTTCGTTGTGAAAAAGTTGGATTTTTGTGGATAACGAAGTTCCTGACAAACGTACACTGTGTAAGTCTGAAGTAGGCGAGTGAACTTTAATTCAACAATAGTGTTGAATCATTACACCTATTGGACATATATGTAAATAAGTTAATGTTGTTAACTTAATAAGCTAATGTAAATAAGTTGCTTTCACTGAGCAAAGAAATTAAAACGTACATTTTGTATTCTTAACATCAGGTGTATTCTTAACCCAATCACGTGGAACTTTTCGAGGAACACGAGTTGTTTCAGAGAGCTTTGCCTTACAAGGATTTGAGGTGAGTCGCATATGTGGAGTATCCACCTAATGAAGAGTAGGAACGTGTTAAGTGAATATAAACTCAAGACTCTCTTCTCGAGAGAGGCGATGTTAAGTAAGTCGAGCGGGAACGAATATTGCAAACTTGTTAATCGACATTACGGTTTATGTAATGTAAAATTTTTCCCAGGATATTACATATTTACTTAAGGATTACGAACGCATTAAATCTGCGTCCATCATTGTGTTTCTTGGGACCTAAAATGAACTTGAAAATTTGTGGATGACAAAAAATCCATTTCCCTAATGTCAATGATTCTGAAGTTTTAAAGAACCTATAAACGTCCATATTTTGAGGAAATTACAACGCAAGATCAGATAATATACATCAGCCAACAGAGTATTAAAAAATCATGCCAAATCAGCAATAAAATGAATCAGAACGTCTCAACGGTTTCTTTGTACGACTTAAGATAGCTTCTGCACAACATAGATTAATATGAAAATTTAAACAAACATAACAGAATATTATACTTGTACTACAACAGTAATTGTTCCTTTTTGATATTTAACTTTTTAATCCAGTATCGTTATCTGATCAAAATGAAACACTTTGACCCTGTTTGCAACTCTAGGAAGTACGACAATGTTTCGTTCCAATCCATTCAGTAATTTTTGTTTTGTGTGGATTCAAACAAAGTTTTTGGATGTAGTTATATCCAAATCAGTAAAAACCCATTGTTGTACGTTAAACCAACTCCATCAAACCATAAAAAGAATGTATAACATTTTACATGATAGGCGATTTGAGACTGGTCACAAAATTCACGCATTTTGTGCTGCGGCAGTTCAATTAGTATTTTTAGACAATAATGCCCAGAAAAAATTATTTAACATTTTCAATATTTTAACTTATTAAGCTACCTTATTTGTCTTCATCAGGTTAAAAAATATAATTTCTACTTCATATTCTATTGCAAAAATATTTTCTCGCTTTGCTATTGTCATTTAGCCTGTAGCGTCTACTTTTGTAGAAGACAAGCACGGTATGTAACAATCGCAGCCATTTATCTCTGTTTGAATCTTTTTCTTTCTGACACAGTGTAATTATGGTGTGGTTCAACAAATATTTTCATACATTCATTGTTAAAAATATTATTTCACCAATCTTGTGGTTTTACTAAGATAACCGGAAACATTCAATAGTTGTATGTATTTTCGTGGCCAACGAAGGACCACGATGAGTGTTAGTAAGGTTCATTTTTGTACAACACATCGTAACTCTTTGGGGGAACAGCGTCTAAACAGAGTCTAGATTGCTGTATCCGGGTATTACAACGTTTGTTAGCCGCAAAGGATGAACTTTTCATAAGTCACAGCTATATGAACTCAGACATGGATATGAAAAGCTACAAATTTTATCGAACCCGGGATGATTTTGTAACAAGCAATCACGCTGACACCGTTGCCACGTCGGGGACCATTGTTGATGGTAGTAAATAAATTCTAAAATCATAGAACTCTCTTGTACTCAATCTTCTAAAAATCTTCTTGTAATCAAATTCGTTAATCTAGACTAAATCGTTGACTAGCTCAGTTAACTTGCATTCATCGGGCTATCAAGGCATTTACGTTGAAATGATGACCATTCTTAAAACTTTTAATTACATTTCTTTTACTTTCTTCCCAGAATAAACTAAAAAAAACTCTAATCATTCAAAAAATCTATTCCAGAAAAAGGAGATTACGAAAGGTATTTTGTTACTTTTAAGTGAAATTGCCAGTATCTTTTCTTTGAACTTGTTTTTTGAAACGAATTCCAACAATAGTGACAAATTTGATTTGAGATATGTCCGTAACCCGTTTTCCAAATGGGTAGAATAAGTAATGTTAATTTAGGCTCTTTTGTAAACGTTACACTGGTTTCAAAATACTTGTATAATAGAAAAGTAAGAGTGGAGAAAGACGACGCCATGAAATCTCTGAGACGCGTAAATCGTTGAATGTTGCAAAGCAATTGGAGAGGTGCAACGTGCTAGAAGGGAGTGTATGGGGTTGACTGTGGATGGAACGAAGGATGAGAAGAGGGATATGGCAGAGAGAGAGAGAAGTAGTGCTGGCGCCACAACGCTCCCTTTGAAACGCGACGCTCTCTCAGACGATGCTGTCCTCCGCGCGTCGCACGCGACCATCGTGGATTGCGGTGGCGATGGAGGTGACATGGAAGCGGAGTCATTGGCGAGAGACGCTGTCACACGCTGCCACGTGGTGTAGAGAAACACCTCGTAATTGGTGCTGCCACACGTGACACCCTGGACAAAAGATGGAATCGTAACACTTAAACCAGTAAAAGCTACAATTTTTTTTATATTTTTCTCAAGAACTAATTGATTAAAAATTATGAAAAATTATTTTACATCGATTTTATATCATCTGAAGTTCATTGCACTGGTTCTTGTTTCCATAAAAAGTCGACTTTTAGACAAAAAACAGAATTAGCTCGCATTGGTATGCAACCCGCATAGCATCGTTGCAGTACTCGTAGACTTGTTGCAAGCTGAGTTGGCAGAGAGCTCTACTATTCATTTTGAGCGCTTGCAGCATACTATCCACTTAAAATACATTCTTGCTTTTAGTTTCAGTTCGTTTTCCTGTCTCCTATATTTCAAAGGCTGTCAATATGCTATGATGACGCCTGTTAGAGATAGTCGCAACGACAATTGAAAGATCCTAGCAGCTGTTCGTTTTTGATGGATGGGTCGTAAGCTTAACCGATAAGCTATCGTGTGGAAAGAGAGATGTTTTAGTTTTGCCAGACAGTGAGGTGATGTTCATAAAAAGACAGTAGTGGTTGTTTTATCGGCTCTGCCAACTCTAACGGACTATGACAACTAAGCACTTGCAGATATCAACTTCTGATTGCGTGAATCTATTTTCCAACAGAATCTTCGCAATTGCTGGACAATACCTTGGACGATATTGAAAATGTAATACTCAAAATAGTCACGCGATCTTCATCCAAGCGAATATTTATGGCCCAAATGTAATTCCGTTGGCACCCACTCATTTGTTCACGTCCAATTTGTAAGTTCCGTGAAATTTTTTTCTGCTACATTGCAACGATGAATGCGATATTTTGATAATTATATATCTAACGTTTCTTACTCACAAAGTCATGATATATTCAACGTTATTTTTTCTTTTTGTAATAGATGGCCTCGTCAAATATTAAACTTTTATTAAAAGTTAATGTATTTATATAAGCGGTGACGTCCCACTTAACTACGTCATTAGGAAAACGAAACTTTTATTTCACAAAACAATACAGAATCATTTTACAACAACAAAAATTTCTGAACACAAACTTTAGTATTCACGGGCTAGAGCATTAAAGTATTGTTCGATATCATGTGATTAATACGTTAATATAATCATTAAATTCTGAACATGTGCGATGAAATATACTCATGTAATAAATTTAAAAATCAGTCATTCCAATAATAAGAATAAATGGAAGATATGGTGCTGTCTACTAGTAAACTACATTAGTAAAATATACTAATATACATTAAATACTAGTATTATGTTTTAGTAGTAGACAACACCACATCTTTCAATTATTCTTAAAAATGAATACTAGTATCACCTCACAGATATCCAACTATGTTAATACTAGTCAAGCAACACTGGTGAACTCCTACTTCAAACTATATCTGAAAATATGCTTTGCTGGACTAAACATTTGGTTTCTTACTGAATGTTTGAAAATAAATGTTTTTCCAAAGTTTATTCACATAACGTGTAGGAAAAATAACTCATCAGCTAAACGTGCAGTGTATTCCGTTAAGCTAACGTGGCTGAAATACGGTCCCAATACATATTTCAGAAATAGCAACATATTTGTAACACGACAAAAAATCTATTAACACTTTCTACTAGACGCAGCAGACGGCAATGAGTTTCTCTAACATAAAATTCATCTCATAACCAGAAAGTATGATTTTTAAGAAGAAGAAGAATATTAACAAATTGAAACTTATTGGTAAAAACTATAAACATAAAAAGAATAATTTGAATATATTCTGACTCAAATGAACAAGAAATTTTTTTAAACTAAAATAATATTGTTTATCTTGACCAGCATATTTATTAACAGAAGTTTCTTCGAGGATTGGTCAACAATAAAAAGAAAATTTCTTATACAACGCCAACGTTTTGGCAATTTATGTTGCCTTCATCAGGGCTACAAAGAACATACATATTTTCCATTATTTATAGTTCACTTTAAACATTATAACATAATATATCAATGTTTACTCCCTATCTAACTCTAAAAACTGTTACTACCACATTCCCAAAACATGCTTTGGCAAATCAACACAGTTTTGATTTTCAAAATGCAAGAATTTTATGTGTGGAACCTAATTATAAAAAAAGATTAATAAAAGAAATGGTTCATATCATGTCTCTTATACACATCTTGATCATTTATGAAGAACTTTACTCTGCAGCATTTTGGGTTTTTAAATGGCAATAATACTTAAAATGTTGTATCAANACTGACTTTTGAATTGCCATTTGTATGTTTGACCTACACCAGTAAGGTGGTAGATATGTAGTGAGAGGTTATGGCTGGAGGTTGGTGATGATGGTGTTCCATAGCATACAGGTATGTAGTTTTGTATAATGGATGTTCTTTGTAGCCCTGATGAAGGCAACATAAATTGCCAAAACGTTGGTGTTGTATAAGTAATTTTTTTATTGTTGACCAATCCTCGAAGAAACTTCTGTTAATTAAAATAATTCTTGAAAGATAACAAGTGCTAGAGAAAAAAAAACACTTTTCACAAAAAACTTCACGTCTCCTTTCTTCAAAGTTGTACTTGTCTCGTCTTGTACATTATACAGTTCGTTACTCATGGTACCGTTTCCACGTTTCACAGCAAAGTTCAGTACGTCAAAGTTCAGTACGTTTGAGTATGCCGATTCGAAAATAAGTCTCAGTAGCAATATGACCGCAAGGAAAATGATTTTGACTAGCTCGGACGCCTCGAGTTGCCTCGTCCACAGTTAGTTTGCCCCTGGTCAAGACTAATCTGAACAATTCAACAGCTAAGAATACGAAATATCCTACTCATAAATACTCATCCACTCTCAGCACATCCTCACGCCTGCACGTCTCGGAATCAAATATTGCCTCTGATTTTCGACCAATCTTTCTCCCTTTACTCTCACAAATGTATCGGGAACATTACGAAGTACGCTCGCGCATGCTTAGAAGCATGACCAATTCCACCGGTCATAGTATTGATTATTAATGCCAACGAAAACTCGACATTGGTACAATATATTGTTTCTTTATTACACATCAGGAAAACGATTTTAATTTTATTTCATTTAAATAATCATTCAATCATCATCATTCATTCTTCATCAAAACATTCATCATAATAATTAAATCATTCAATATAAAATAATATAATTTTTACTTAGTAATTTAGAAACTCCGCGTCTGAAAGAATAATTTGCCACGAAAACTTCAGAAGTGATCTAATACATTATTTTACTAACTTCTTATTTAAAACGTATTGTCTCAATTAAAAATTTCAAATTTTAGTCATCGGTATCATTTTTATCGTGTATAAATTAAAAATAAAATTATATATAAATTATGTAATCAATAGAATATATGTTTAACCATATAAAAATATTTAAAGGAATTGAAAAATATGTACGACATGTTTTTCTTCAAATATTCATATTATACGATGGTTATAAATGCGCCTGGTTGAACTTTTTTGAACAAAAGAAATCTGAAGACAACTGACAATTTTATGTCTTTTATGTGATCGATGTTTGACCCCATGTATTCTTTCATTCAAAGT
Source organism: Laupala kohalensis (assembly GCA_002313205.1). Classification (NCBI taxonomy): domain Eukaryota; kingdom Metazoa; phylum Arthropoda; class Insecta; order Orthoptera; family Trigonidiidae; genus Laupala; species Laupala kohalensis. The sequence continues at coordinate 298,841 of NNCF01126887.1, forward strand.
TTACGTCACAGCTCGCTGAAGACTCTTAATGAAGGTGTCTCGATGTCGAAAAATGTGTTACGAAAATGTTTTACGACTCAACAGATTATTGACTTCGTAGTTCAGTATGAAGGATGAACAAAGGTCAAACATGTGGTTAAATGGATTAAAAATTAGATTTTATCATTGAAATGATTTATTTGCAATTTACTTGAAAAGGATGTAATTTTATATTTATTAATCAATAAATTATATATTGAATAAAAATTTCGAACAAAAATATTCTTTAGATACTTCAAGTTCCTTCTTAGCAATATTTCTATCTAAACCGTTCCTGATTAATGTAATCGAAAAGTCACATAAAAGCATTTTAATTGTAATCTAACTAACTATGAAAGATTTATATAATAAATGATTTTGTGGTATTCATATTTTAAAACCATTTTGAACTATTTATTTTGGGGGGAAATAGAAACGTTTTTATGAGCATTTAGTCTGAATTACATATATTAAGACTTCCGTTAGAAATGAGAACCTACTAAATATTAAAAATAAAGTGAAAAGTGGAGAGTGTCAATAAAAATGTTTGTGTCGACCCAAAACTAGGGTTTTTCCATCGAAATGCTTTCAAGCTCTCATGGAATCCCGCTCAAAGACGATCTTCCCATAAAATTTCCCGCCCCTTCTCACAACGTGCAAAGAACGCATAATGAAAATCGGCGCCAACTCGGCGGTGGCCACGACCACAACGCCAGCGACTCTGTGACGTCATTCCAAGCTTACCGGCCAACGAGATAGCGCACGGCTCGGGGTTGTCCATCGAGGTCATAATGTCTGCCAACTCGGATTTCTGAAAATCAAAAAGTTCTTTATGAGTGGAGGCAATTTTTTCTACAAAGCTGTAATATTACATACTCAAAATATTTTATTTCTAATACTATTTATCATTATTCTAGTGGTTCAATTTCACTTCGACTTTACGCTATGATTTTCGATAGATTTATTTTTTCAATAGAAAACCAGAAATTAAAATGTGTATGATTTCATTATGTGATATGAAAGGAGGTCAAGGTATTTTTGAGTGGTACCCTATAAGTTAAGTATTTATTTAAAGTGGAGCTAGATTGAACAAGAGGCCCAAATGGGTAAAAGATTGAAATATATTTATATTATGCACATCTAATGATTTATTTGATCCAGAAAACTTAACCGTACGGACGCCAACCTCAATACTTAATGCGATGATTAAAATATTAGTCATAAATATTCTAATTAATTTAAGTTAGAACGAATGAGACCGAAAGTCACATGGACCGTGACACATTCTTTCGAGTGAAAGAAATTTTAAATTTCATTCTCATGTGAGAGAAATGGACTTTACTCGTTCTTGAAACCGACAATTCGTTGGAATTCAACATAAAGACATTAAGAAATAGTTATCAGATAGTATTTAATTATGCAGCACCAAAGAAAAATGTTTTGGGAAAGATCTGAATCTATTAAACAAGTATCCTAGTAAAAGAATCTTGGTTTTCGTAAAATTAATGATTTAATGTTATATGTTTCCAGTATTTAACTTACTCATTCCGATACTACTACTATTAAATACACTGGACATTTCAAACCTAGGTAAACGTTTTTTGGTGATGAGTTATTTCGATCAGTGACCTCAGTGTAACAGGTCCTGAATGTTTTCACTGCGTGTCACTATGTAATTATAATAAACATAAATGAAATTATGATTGCTATTTTGTTGCTCGAAGATGATACTTTTGCTTTTGAAACACCACGCATTCCTAGGTCTATTTGGAAGTGTGGGCTATTGACAATCCCGTGTATTTCTCTGGCTCCACCAACACACGAAAACGTTCCAGCAGGAGTGACAGCAGAGACGGCTGGTCGAGAGCGTGGCCCTTCCCTCTCCCAAAGTGCCATCGACCCAAAGCTATCTCCTGTTCTCTCGTTCTCTCGCTTGTCGCCTCCGAGAACGGACGTAGCAACCACCATCACTAGGACGCAGATTCAGCAAGAGGAGAGGAAGAAAGGTCAATAATATCCGGTTTGATAATTAGGAAGTTCACGTTGCATTACTGTCCTTTTTTTGTCCGCCATAACTATCGTAACCAACTGCGAAAAATGGGGTAACATTACAAAGATAAATGAAAATGTTTACTAACCTAGGTAGACAAAGTAGTGATACAGCAGGCAAAATCACCGCATTAAAGATTACGGATTGAAGTTCTGATTCGTTGAAATTTCCAGTTGACCTTAGTTTTTGTGTTCTGTTTTGTATAGTTCAGAGATTTTATATAATATTTTCAACTCTTTTATATTGTATATAAAACTTTTGTAAATTGTATTTTCACATCATATTGTGTTATTTTCCAATACCTATGTAGCGTTCAAAGAGGTGTTGTGAATTATATCTTCATGCAATATTGCGTTAAATTAATATTTATTTCTAAAAGATCCATGACTTGAAAAATAAACAATAAACTACTAATGTTAATTTCTAAACACAGCCTAATTCATATTTTGCAAGGAAACTCCTTCATTTTAACTGCATATTAATTACCTGCGTTTTCTTTTCGCGAGTTCACGTTTTCGTATATTTACAGATTATAGAAATAAACCAAAAAATACGTAGATAAAATAAATTCCCGCTATGTAATATGAAAAGTAGTTATACCATTCCATAAATTATAGTCCCTAGATTGATTTCAACAATTAAACTCGTGATCACCATTACCTTCAGAATCACCATCACTTATATATGTTTTCTCATTAATCATTCTATCTCAAACAAGCTCACTACTTTTCTAATATCCCTCACACCATGTTGCTTCACCCGTCTTGAACATTGTTCCGGAACATTGCACATAGCCTTACTAGATTCCCCCAATAGTGCACCACCAAACGTTCCTCCACAAAATTATAACATTTATCCCGACGTTTTATGTCTAGAGACAACGTTTATGCTGTGGAACACAGTGTGCATTGCCTGTTAGTCCATAAACATGTGTCTCGGGTTTCCTGAAACCTAGCAGTCGCTTTTTAACAATGATGTTTTGAAGATAAGAAGACTTTAGCACGTAAAACCCATCATCATCTTACCAGATAATATTTTAAGTACATACACATTTTCTTACCGTTATTAAACATTTTCTTTTATGCCATATTACTACTATTAACCTTTTTTTCTTTTAAACTCGTACTTAACTGATTTTTACTTTTAAAATCATTAAATTATCAGTCATTACGTTTTACCGACACTTATTTTCTGTCATTATTACAACTAATACTCAAACTTTTCAAGTTATGTATTTTGTGTTGCACTGCAAGAACTAATGATGATTTTTTTTAAAGATTTCTGTCTAATTAATACTTTGTATTTCAAATACCCAAAAATAAGCATGTTGTTTCCCTATCAGTGAGACACGATGCCCATATTTCGGAATATCTCACCGCAAGGGTCGATTATAGTTACGCTTTTGGATATTTCAACCATTCAACCCCTCATTAGAGACGCTGGTAAATTTAAAGTTGTATGACATAAGCTGAAGAATTTTATTTCATTTTCAATCCCAATATGATCTCTGCTTTCAGCAATTCTTCTCCTTGTGTACATTCTCTTCTCTCCTCAATAAATTCAGTTCCCTCACATCCCTTAGTCTCACTACCTCAGTTTCCCCTTTATCATTTTATTTCTTTATTCAGAAACACAGCTTCCGCCAACGATGCCAACATTACACCACCCACCACATTCACAGTTGGGAGGCTTATCAGGGGCCTAAGCCACCACTGGGACCTGGCTTCCCGCCCTCGACTTTGCTGCAAACGTCCTCATTTCAAACTGCACGCAGGTCTCGAGAGAAATGACGTCACGATCGCGGACTTTCAGGTCATTGAAGGTAGAATCACATGTTATCACCCAAGAGGGATCAAGGAGCTTAGCTAAGAATGGAGGATACATGACGTTACACATAAAACCGCTGATTAGATGCCCCTAAACTCCTGAGGACATGCTTGAACAATAGTGTTCTAGATTTCAGAAGAAACTCATTCAATGCATTTCAAATGGAATGAGAAAAGTTATATATGATGAGTCACCACTTTATTAATTTCGTATACCTGAGCATGACATATCCGTTGTTATTTTTACATATAAATAAAACTAAATGTAAACAGTTTTTTAAATATCAGAAATTTACACTTATTCACTCACATTTCAGTGTAAAGAGATGTATGAGTAAATACATTAATATAGTAACCGAAGATAAGGTAACCGAAAAACATATACAAAAACAAGTATTTAACAATGTAAATGAAATATGTTTGGTGAACTTTCAAGTAAAGAGAAGAAAATTAATGTTTGAGGATGTTACATATTTTTGTGTGTTTAATATGCTACATATAATATCCTATTTGTGATATTTTGATGTTCTATACTTTATTTCAAACTGATTATATTGTAGTACCATGAAATTAGTCTCGGTGGTTTACTATGAGATTCTGTTATCCCACAGCATTCATTAATAAACTTTAACAGTCCATTTCTTTCATAAGTGTATGTAAAAAAAATTACATAATTATAAAACCCCATAAGCTTTGAAAAGATCTTTTGCACAAATTACAACCACTTAAATATATTTCAACGACCTAAATTTACCCTTTCTTTAATTGAATAGTCTCATTCAAAAGGAAATCAGTAATTGTAAAAACAAAACCAGGAACTCTGCTGAATAAATGCGCTATAAAGCGTGCTGAACTACCTTCTATTTCGTGTTAAATAATTGCACTCAAACAAAACCACTCAAAGGGGTCCTAAGGTGTGATGAAGCGCAACTTACACCCTCTCTCATCAAATGCCAACCCCGCCTTCCCGCGGTAGGCGCTCTTATCACAAACGAAGCAATGGCGACTGATTGTAGGCGGGATAATCATATCAACTGAAATGACGTCGGGAGTTAATACCAGGGCGATAATCTCGCAAGAAACCGACGCGAGAAGTGCAGGTGTCCTTTGTCCTGAGTGGCAGACCCACAAGGGTAATCGGAGACCAGAGGGTCAATCACTCACTGTCTCTTAAATACATCAATTGATTAACTGAAATGAAAGTAAAAAACCGGACAAAATTGAGGACGAGGACAAAATTGAGGACGACCTTTGACATGAAAAGGCAAACGAAAATAGGATTTTGGAATGTAAGAACTATGAGGGAACCCTGTTACTTCATTCAATGCAATGCACCCACCGAAGATGCAAATAAAGAGAATAAAATCAGATTCTATGTATTTAGAGAGACAATGGAAAAAGCAAATAAAAAGGATATAAAAATTCTTATGGGTGACTTGAATGCAAAAGTTGGGTGTGATAACCAAGGTATGGAGCATGTACTGGGAATCCATGGAGTTGGGGAGTCAAATGAAAATGGAAGCATGTTTATGGAGTTCTGCGCATCAAAGGACTTAAGCATAGGGGCACCCTGTTTCCACACAGAACGTGCCACAAAATATCACGAATGCACCCAAATCTCGAAGTTGAGAATCTAATTGATCATTTCGCCATTTCAAGAATGTGGAAGAAATCGCTAATGTGGCGATCTTATGGTGGCGAATGTGGCGATCTTATGGTTGCCAGTGTTAAAAGAAAAATAATGGGTGTCCGAAAGAAATTTGAGAATAGAAGTAATCGCTATGATGTACATAAATTAAAAGACACAAAAGTGAACCAGCAAGTAAAAATAGAACTGAAAAATACATTTGAAGCTCTTGAAAATGTTGAAACAGAGAATGAAGAAGAAATTTGGGAGATGGTAAGAGAGAGATTTCTTCATGTTAGTGAAAAATTTCTGGGACATAAGAAAAACTTAAAGAAGGATTGGATGACAACTGAAACCTGTAATTTAACTGAAAAGAGGTAAGGCCTGAAACAAATTATCCAAAGCAAGACAAGAAATCGGAATGAAATTACGAAAACTGCTTACAATAGAGTTAATAAACAAACAAAGAAAAGTGTTAGGAGGGACAAACAAAAATGGGTAGATGACAATGCAAAATTGGCGGAGGAAGCAGCAAATAAAGTTGATTCAAAGGAGCTCTGTCGAATTACAAAAATGCTATCTAGAAATAAAAGGGGATGTAGGAGCGGTGAGAAATAAGGAAGCACATGGACAGAATATTTTAATGAACTCCTCAACTAAACATGCACTCTTCAATCGACAGAATATGAGATAAACACTAACAAAAGCTCACCAAATGAGATTGTTTCAGAAACTATCCAAATTAATACAGTAACAATAACTGAAATTAAGATAGCATTAAAACAAACAAAAAATGGAAGATCTTCTGGAAAGGACAACGTTTCACCCAAAATACTCAAAGCAGATATAGATACAACTGCAAAAATACTGCTTCCCACTTTAAAAATGTATGGAGAAAGGAAACGATGCCAAAAGACTGAAAAGATGGCTTTTGTTAAAATACCCAAATAACATAATGTAGCAATTGGAGAGGGATATCGTTACTGTCTATCCTGGGAAAAGTATTTTCAAGAGTGGTTCAGAATCGAATTGCAGACGTAATTAAGGAAAAGTTAAGAAAAGAACAAGCTGGCTTCAGAAAAAATAGGTCCTGTGTAGATCATATAAATACTCTCCGACAAATTGTGGAGCAGAGCATGGAATGGAATTCAACATTATATTTTTCATTTGTTGATTATGAGCAAGCATTCGATTCGCAGAGACAGGACTACATAACCCATTACTTGTCACGCGAAATGTGACGGATTGGTAAGTAAGTACTTGCCGAAATATGTATTTTATTTACAATTCGCGCAACAAGCTTCTTGAAAACAAATAATTCATTATTATATCATTTTCAGCGATAAAGATAGTAAGTATGTTTATTTTTATTACGATCCACTAATGTGAAATATGTATGCAGATATCAGCATTTCACATTGCATTACTTTAATAAAAACCTTATCTTATTTGATTCGTTTTAGTACCTCGCCTAAATAAAGGCTTGTTTAAAAAAAAGATTTTTATCTTATTTTTTATTTTATACTTTTTAGTATTATAATTAGTTTATTTATTTACATCCATAGATAATCTTGCTTGTTTATTTGTAATACTAAAAATTCCTTTTAAACACATACTAGTGTTAATATAAGAAAAAATAGCCTAAACGATATAGCATCCATGACATACACCTTCCGATAGCATAAACAACTTTTGAGAAGCGATCGTAATGATAAGAAGTTAAAACGAAAAGCGTAAGTTATGTAATGCGTTATACTTACTTGTATGAGAGAGGCGGTTTATATTTCAGGGGAAACTTCCCGGAAATAATTCGCCGCAAGTTATCTTGGAATAAAATCTGTTTTAAATTTTGTATTTGAAATAGACATCATAACATTGCATTGCCTGAGACAACAACAAAGACAAATGTAGATAAATTTCATTTCAATAGGTTGAGGGGAACTGGTTCAAAATTCAGTTGCAAGATTTGACCCAAACATACTAACTACCAAGTGAAGTTAAATAATTTATTAAATTAAGTAATTTATGGGATTTCTCAATCAAGTAATTGTATTTAATTAAATGCCTACCTACGACTATAACAGGTTTGTGATCAATATTACAGAAATGAACTCCTCCCTTGATGGCATATTCTACAGAAATGGTTAAATATATTTCCCTGCTTTGATTTATGATTTTATATTACCTTTTGATTTACTTTGTTTACATCAGTAACAAAGAAAAAAATTAAACCAATATCTTTCGTTTAATATAGATATATCGTCGCCGTTTAAGCAAAAGCCACTGAATTTAGAATTACAATACTGAGGTAATTTGAACATTTATATTATTATTAAAAAATTTACAAATTATTTTACAAAGTTCTAACTTCTGTAATTATGTTTACTGATATATGTCTATGAATAATAATAAATAATTCATTGGAAATTTTAAAAGACTGCAGTAGTCCGTTAAAATTATATTTTGGTGGACTTAGTCTCTTATGCTTTTTCAAAAGGTAAACATATCATACGATGTACGTTAAATAAATATTAACTATTTAATAAAACTATGTTTTCAGGAATTTTATTTTATTAAAGGCAAAAAATTTATTTGAGTTTTAAATTTTTATTAAAGAAATATATATTGTTTATTATTTATGTTTGTATAAGCCTATAACATTCAATTAAATTATGATTTATAAACAAAACAAAATTTATTATTACACAAAATCAATTTCGCTTCATAAACATATTTCCTGTCTTGACTCAGGATTTTAATTATTATAGTTCTTGTATTTTGTCAATTTCCTAAGAGTCTACTTTTGAAAAATACACGATCACTAACTAGCTATAAAATTTTAAATTCTTGGTAAAGGACCCTAAAATATTATTCTAAATTCTGAAATTATTATGGAAGTTTTATTTTTTTTAAATTTTATTCTTACAAAACAAAATGTAAGGGTGCCCCGACGGAAATTTGCAGGTAAATGTGTCATCACTCACCTTATAGATAATAATGTGAACAGTGAAACGAAAATTAGAAACAACAGGTAGAACGCCGCCTGCAATTAATAGAATCAGCACATTTAACCAACAATAAAATGTGAATAAAGTAGAGAGGCAAGTAAGATCTTCATAATTTATTCCATTGCAAGCCAGACTATTAACTGAATATAGCAAACTCTGCAATAAATAACTATATAAATAAGGGGCTGTAAAATAAAATAATTCTAAATTAATCTTCTAAAAATCATCAAGTCCTCTTAGTAACTCATGTACATCGACAGTTAATCTTCAAAATTCACAGAGTTTAATTAGTGATTTCTAGCTGATGATAAAAGTATCTACATGGTCTTGATTAAACATGGATAACTCTAATTCCGTTACTCAGCAACGGAAAGTGAATAAGGTTAGTGTGTTTTACCAAACTGTCGAGCATTAATTGAAAATGACCTTGTGGTATTATCTCGAAATTGGAATTTTTGTGACTAGAGACTTTTTCTTGAACGCCGACGATATGCAGTATAATTTTTTAAAGTATTGCTTTGTTTCTGAAAAACTGACAAAGAATGAAAATAAAATGCTTTTTGAAGACGAATTCAATTTCTTTTACAACACAACTACTGATAGTGACAATTACAGAACTGTAAAAATACAAGTGAATTTTATTAGCGTAGCGCAATTATGAGTAGACTTTGCATATCATCTATAACAGAAAAATGGTTGCAATAAAATGGTTATTACCAATTAATCCTATGCTTCTACGATCCAAGATAATACCACCTGACATCACCAATTTCAGTGAGATTAATATTATTTCCCTTTTAAATAAACGAGGCCACACAAAATGACCAATAAAATGAGACTCTTCTGTCACTGCTTGTCCTCGAGTCACTTTTCACCAATTCACTGAGCTCCAAGCCTGTAATTAGCTTGTAAATGAAATCCTAATCCCTGGGAAGCTCAGTGGGTGCTCACTATCAGCTCAACTACCGTTGGACTCTCCCGTTGGATGCGATATTAAAACTGGTATTACGTATGCACAGCGTCAAGTAGGATGCGATGTTCGGATTATACTGGGATTTTACAGGCTACTGGGCTTCGCTTAAAAGAAATATTTATGAGGTTGTTCGTTGCTGGTGAAAACAACCATTGATAAATATTAACTATGTGTACGTAGTACCTAACCTTCAAATATATTCTTTATTCATATACTTTCAACCACGTAAAAAGTCTAATATGTATTCAATGTAATATTTTTCAATCTTTTTTCAATTGTTGTAAATTGTTATTTTGGAAAATATTTATCGTCCACTATAAATATCGAACATCATTACAATTCTGAAATCTCACACTTATTTGCCTCCCCGTGAAATTTGAATACAAATCCAAATTTGTGTTAGTAATTGCTTAGACAGTTAATTATCCAACAGAAAATGTAACTGAAATATTGTGATGTAATTGGAATTCATAGCGACCAAGTGAATCTGTAATAAGGATCATAAGGAAAATTATTAACTAAAACAATGATTGGAAATTTAGTTTACGTGAATACGTTAATTATTTTATGCGTGTAATTATAATTATCCTCAAAATGAACATAAAACAACCATTACAACAGTTCTCTTTCTCCAAGCACTGTTGTTCGGTTAGAGAATGAAGAAACACTTCTTGATTCAAAACTTACTATACTCGTATAATTGCTGTTAGATATCAAATGCCTATGTCATAACCACTAAGCACGAATATCCACCTGAAATTGCATTTTCCTGTAAGTCATTCATCTATAATGGTTTTCATCAATGACCGAGGATTATATTGCTACTCTACACAGTGAAGCGTATCATTGAATTATGAGTGCTTCTATGAATTTTGTGCTCTAATAACCCATTAGAACTGAGAGGATGATCGCTTCATTTATGAAATGATCTTGAACTTTTAAGCTTCTATCAAATTATATTACAGATTGATATACGATACGGGTCCATTAAATAAAGGGATTGTCAAAGAACACAAGAAGTAAGAAAATGATAGAAAAAATATCATTTGATGTTATCCTCTACATAGTAACTAACTTATACCTCCAATCGTTTTTCTCCATCACAAGCTATTGTGTCAACTAATATAAATTTACACAATTGTTTCCTCCTAAGTATGAATATTTATGAGAAGTGAAGATTTTTTCAGCAAAGGACTTTCTAGAAATACCCATATTTTCGTTTAGCAGCCATGCATTACTAAAGAACAGTTTATATATACGAGAATATAAATTTCTTTTTTATTCAGGTGATACTACACAATTTTAAAACGAGCCTTTTTGTTTCAAAACTATCAAAAATCAATATTTCTTCTATCAAAAATCAATATTTCTTCTATAAAAAAACAAACGACTTTTTTAATGTGTTAACTTTTATCCCTGCAGATTTTATGCATTGGATTGTGAAAATTGAAGCGTCTCTCTGGCGAATTAATAGTAAAATAATAACCATTATAATAAAACGTCAAGTACCTTATTTTCTTGAGCACTTTGAGAGTGTTTTCTGGTTTCATACTGTAACAAAAATAGGTCAACTTGTAGCCCCTGACTCAAAGAAGCGTGCAATCTCAAACTTATTTATACTTTCCTCGCGATGTTAATAGAATATCGCTCATTTCCTTACAGGAAATTTTGTATTGGGTATAACAACGGCATATTCTTGGGAGATATCCATGCTTGGAGTCAGGCAGAGGTGAAGTCCCAAAGAGTTTCCGAGGGTGAAACCCACCAGCAAGCTCGATGGAGTGAAGTGGCTGGAAGGGGTAAAGTCCTCTGCGAGCCAAGATAATCAAGTATATAAAATTATATGATAAACAAACAAAATGTAATATCATCAAGAGCTAAAATCATCTATTTATTCTATCTATTTTTTAATCGTTTTGTAATAGATTTAAAAGTTTTATAGCACTAGTATAATTATTTTTGTACTTATTTTATTTTACATTTTTGGTATCTTTGTTTTTTGAACTTACATATCTGTAACTAAGGTTTCTATTGTTATACAGTAAGGATTCGTAATGGTATAGTAGCCTTATATTTAGAATCGCTTTGTAAAATATATTTTTATTTATAATTTTCAACAATATGCTTTGTATGTTTTAAAAGAGTATTAATACATTACTTTATGCACTGCCCCATGCTATATTTTATTGTAGTATTTGTAAATGGGAAATGTAGCGTTCCATTGAAGCTCATCTACATGGAGCGAAAGGAGGAAGGAGTTGAGTGGTAGGTTATTGATGGCAGGTAGGCCAATTAGCTGGGTTTACCAACAACTTGGTCCACTTGGAAGGGTTAGTAAGAGTTAATCGTCTTGATACTAGGAGGTGATAGAGGAAGGAGGGTTGGCTTTTCAGTAGTCACGGCTGTATGAACTGAAACATTCATGTGAAAAGTTACAACTTTTTTCTGACTCCACGGGGAATTGAATCCGGGATGACATGGTGTTGAGCTAGAACACTACCGCCTGCGCACTGAGGGGTTCTCCCATACTATTATTCTATAAGAAATAGTGCTAAGAAAAAATTGTATAATATAATTTTTAAAGTTTTCGTTCGCATAAATTTAGCTAGTTTGTAGAACTTATATGAAGTACTTTTTTGTTTATAATCATGTATTATTTGATAAATGATCTATATTGAAGACGATATAACATTTTAAAAAAACTTGGAATCCATATTACATTTGAGACAGCTTAAACTCTCCGAAATTTGTTAAATTTACCACAAGATCCCATCACATTACCTCTCTCCATTGGAGTCTACTCTCTTTTATGAGGAGAGTACGATGCCCAATATGTTGACCAAACTGGCAGAACATTCCAAATTAAATTTAAAGAACTCATACACGCATTTAAACATAACACTACATCCTCACATTTCGCAACACATCTCATGGACTCCCAACACTCTTCCGACATGCCAAAATTCTAGAAATAGACAATAGATTTTATATTGGAATGCAGCATGGTGCACTCAATTTCAACATAATTTTGAAAAATATTAATATTAACGTGTTAAATCAAAACATTCCATATATTTCCTCCCCCGCCCCCCGCCTCGTCTTAGAGTACACCCACCCACAAAAAGTTAAGCCTTTCCCTCTTTCTCTCCCTTCTGTTCCCTCCACTCCCAAGACTACTCTAAGTATTTAAGAGCGTTGACCAGTTGACTCGGAGTACTCCTTTGCCACACGCATCCCTATATTCAGTTACGCTCAGTTTGCTCGTTCTCTTTTATTCATCACACATTTCATGTTATTCTCTAGATTTATTAATTTTTTCATATTCAATACTTTTATGTTTTCATTTTGCACTATAAATTTATTGCAATTTTCTTCATCCAAATTTCAAATAGATTCATCTAATATTTTCACAATTTAAATTATTTTCACTTTACTGTGTTTTATTTTATTTCAACATTAAAATGCAATTCACTTTATTTTATTATATTATTTATGTATATTTCAATGGTTTTTGTTGAACTTATTATCTCATTTTGTAGAATTGAAGATGGTTGCTATGCGGCCGAAAAAGCTTTCTGTAATAAATAGTTTAGAAAGAGAAACTATGTTTTCCTCAATAATGAAAACTTTCATTTCCCACCTCCACCTAATATGACGTCAATATGCGTTTTTTAATAAATATTTGATTTCACAACGCATACATGCATAATGGGATATATCAATTTATTTTTTTGTTAAATACAACAAAAAAATCGAAAATTGGAAAAAACGATTTAAAAGTTTCATATCTTTAAAACAATATATTGAAAAATTAATTCTCTGTGTGTCTCTACGATGCAAATGCAATGTCCCATCAAAATTTCAAGTTTCTCTCTAGTAAATTTTTCTCTGCATTGATGAATGAAAGAGTCCGTCAGTTCGTGAGTTTTATTTATTAAAAACACCGTTGATGTATAGAGATGACTGGTTAAAGTACTTATTTAAATTATTTTTATTTCATTAAAGAAGAGTCTAAGTTATCATCTTAGAATAACTGGTTATTGTAGTACGTACTAACAGCTTAATCAAACTAATAGTAAGATATTCATCACCAAATGAGAATCACAAAAGCCTTATTAAGAGACTAATTTAAACTTTTAAATTAGTTACGAACTAAATTGCAGTCGGAGTTGACAGTGAAAATGAGGTCTTATGTAAATACTCAACTAAATATAAATTGCCTAACTACTCGAAATCAAATGATTTCGACAAATGACAAATCAAACCCTGAATCTGGCGCTCAAAAATAATGCTTATCCAGCGTAAAATAATTCAACGTAATTACGCCTGTAGTGTTGGATTCATTATAAAGGAATGGTTAAATTAGCTGTATAACTGGGAAAGGCAGCTATAGTATTGTTAGTGCAAGACCAACGTTAGACTATTGTGCGTTGTTTGAGTGGAGCAGTTTCCCGGACGCTGCTGCAGCGTCGCATCGCTCCACGTGCCGTCGCTGCCGCTGCCTTCCTCTCTTGATGATGGCTCGCGTAATTAAGCAAGTCAGCTGGCTAATGAAGAACACGAACCTCGAGGGAGAGGGGTGGAGTGTTGGGAAAAGGATGGAGGGGAGAGGGAGACGACGCGAACAGAGGCCTCGATGGCGACGACGACGACGACGACGACGGAGACGATGCGATGAGGAAGAAGGGGAAGATTTTATGAAGTGAAGATACGACAGAAAAATGTTGGAGGCTGAATACATCGTGTAAACAGCTTCCTGTAACTAAATCTTTACTTACTTTATTTCCTACATTAGGTGACGGTGGAGAGTTATCATATACTATTGAGGGATATATAGTGTCTCTTTCTCTATTATTTACTACAAGCTTTTTCGACCAAGTAGCGGCTATCTTCAGTGTTAAAAATGGGGATTCTTGTGACATAGGAGTGGACAGATGATTTCATTCCTGATTTTAGGTTCATTTAATTGAACGATTTTAGTTTTCGTTTCCATCCAGAATTCATAACACTCGTGTTTTTTGCCACGGTAATAAATTGAAAAACAGATTATTTAGTAAAAGCAATATAATATATTTCTGTTGGTGCAAGATGGTTGTATATTGGAATTGCACAAGGGGTTCTATTTTTTATTAATGAAGGGAGATAACGTGGTTATCGAAATATCGACATAGATCAATAAATTATATTGCCCATACACAAGAAACTCTGTACGGACAAAAGGGAGTATCTAGATTCATTTTTGAAACATCAAATGGAAGGGTTTTATATATACAGTAAATTGATTTACTATGTTTGATTTGTTTTCTTTTTTCAATATAAAAGATAACAAATACTATTAAACGTTGATAGTTCCACATAACAAAGAAAAAACTTCATTCCTTATAATAGCAATCGACGATTAAAGGGTTCTCTAGACAACATTGTGCTGGGGACAATATTATACAATTCTCATACACTTCAATTAGTATATCTGTTTTTATATAAATAATTTGTCATGTATTTAACAAGATATATAAAAATATAAAACGGGTTAATTATACGAGTTTAGACAAGTCTTATATAGTGAAAGATAATTTCAGAAGAAAAAAAATTCTCTTGCAGTTCTTGGAACTCTCGGGATCACTTCAGTTCTAGGAAGACGCCCAAGACCTATTTTATTCCTACCGCAAAATTATGAACATCATATTTTTTTGGTTTAAAATGTTTACTCAAAATATATGACTTATAACAAAGAAAATATTTAATAAAATTTAAAGGAAAGATCTGCATTTAACGGGACACACGAACCTGTTTAGAAACCTGATTAATATTCTGCTAAAATCAAAAGTTTCTATCTCTAGCTTTTTATATTAATTTATGAGATATTTTTGTTAAATTAGTTGCAGGATTCATTATAAACACTGAGAAGGCTATGGGATATGGAATTAGAAACGTATTAAAAATGAGAATCGTCTACGTGTTGCAACGTAACCCCCACCTACTCAGTGTTTCACCAATTTTCTAATTCATGACTTACTGATTATACTTAATTACCACATATATAATTGTGCATCTCCTCCTCAATTTAATAAAATACAAAATATCTAGCCACAATGTTTTCCTATCATTTTATATATTTATACAAAACATACCATGTTCTAGGATTTGTTTTTAATATTTCAATTATTTGAATGGCATGTTACAATATATTTACTTGAAGGTATGGAAAATATCGGTGTACAGCTTTCAACACGAAAAACTATTTTTTTTTACTGTGTCCTACAAATTTTATGTTAAAGCATTTAACAGGAAATAATAAATTTGATGCCACTCTTGCAACTAATATATTTCTTGAGAATGGTTAGCATCTTCATTTCTCTTCCACAAACCTTCGCAACGTGTCGGAGCATATTTTAAGCCATAAACTACGAGGGACTTAATACGGCGTAGTATCATGAGTTTGTGTCAGCGTCAAAAACTAGGGAAAGTTAAGCAACATCAGTAAATTGTTATTTGTGGCCCGACATCTAGTAGATATGAAACTATTGGCGTTAACCTGTTATAGTAATATTTCAAATAATTTTTTTATTTTTTATCCAATTTCGGAATTTTGGTAACATCGTTTTCTAGTGACTATATAAGAACCTTGTCAATTTCATAATTAAATATTTCGAGGGAAGATCCCCAGACTGGGTCGGATTTCAGACCCCTGAGTATTCCCAGGCATCGCGTCTCACTGTGAAAATTTCTTAATATATACTCTGACGTGAGATCCATTCAACGCACGGAAGATTCTCTTAACTTACGCTGAAAATACGTTCATAATTACTCATCCCCTTGTATAATGCACAACCGTGATTCACGCAATAATATTTTCATTTTCCTCCAAGTTCAAATGACCCACGAGACAAGAGCAATTCTAACCAGAAGCTCTAGATGTTTCTCGGTGTTGAGAGAATGTGCATCGTTGACAAGCGAAATGACGACGTACTGATTGCGTTTCAAAAGAGGTCACGTGGTGTGGCTGTGAAGGCGGCGGGGATTCACAGAAGAGGTGCGTCGTGGGTGCTGCGCTCTGGGAACGGAAGACTTGATTGGATTGGGAAGGAAACGGACACCTAATGTGAATAGAAATCCCTGAGGATGTGTTAGCAATGGTGTTCTGAGATAAAAATCTGATGGAACTGGTGAATGGGTGCGCAACGTTGATGGGAAAGACAAGTAATTAATTTCAATAATTGAAAATCTCTCAAAGATGATTATAGACACTTGATTAACCCTTGGGTGTGAAAACGTTTATATGCTAGTTCTACGAGTGAGGAAGTTTGCTTATTAGTATTTCCAATTCAGATAATGCGTACCAATATATCGAACACATAAATACAAATATTATAAACATGTGCCAAATAACTCATAGAAAAGATAAAATTATAATTGAAACAACAGCAAAGATAGGAGAAGTCATGTAAAGAAGTCTTTTCTCGGTGGAGTATTTTATTTAACAGACTGGCCATAAACAACATGAGTCATGGAGATCATGTTACCTCTAACTACTTTTATGATAGGAAATCTATAAATATTAATGTTAATACGATAATAATATGTGATTTTAATATTTAACAAGAAGTTAAGTTAATTAAAGAAATTGTGGTAATATAATATAAAAATTAAAATATGTATTACGTAATTCTTTACCCTCCTCCCCAACCAGAAAGTTCAGTTCCAGAGAAGTTGAAAGTTATAATTGTTACGCTTTCATTATAAGAGATATTTAAAGTTAATATTAAGTAAAATGTTTCAAGTTAAAATGTTATATTTCGACTGAATCTATTTTCAAAATGAATGTAAATATGCACAGAATATTGGGGATGTTTCACTAAGTATTTTCCCTAAACTTTATAATGGAACATAATATTGTTTTTCTTTTTTTTTCCCTAATCAAAATATTTTTAATGCTTTCGATGAAAAATTAAAACATATAATGGATGGCTATGAATAGATTATTTGTAACAACATCAAGTTGCCTGTTCCTCCTACGGCGATACACCTAAGATCTTATAAGAAAAGAAAATAAGAACTTATGCAGCCGAATACACATATAAATAAATCGCACAAATACTGCCGACCCCTAGTTTTTCATTGCTTGATAAAGTTTATTTGACTTTTCCTATAATCAAATATACAATGGAATTGAACGTACAGTCCAAGGAATAACCTTTTATTGTACAATAATTACAAGCAATCGTTGATTTTATTTCACTACTTTACCATTTACTTTTGTAACGTAGTATTTCTGTACTAATTTCATGTAAACATAATTATTATACCTTAAAGCAAATTGTATTTAGAGTTCTATAGAGGCTATATAAGGCAACTCTATATTTATATTAAATAAATTCTGGAGCCTCCGGCCAGACGACAGACGCCATTTCAGTAATGAACTAAAGTTTGGAAGCAATAAAACTATAAAGATGAAGGGATGGAAGGTAACAAACAATACAAACAACTGAAAACCTTGTCAACGACGCATGGCATCTAGAAGACACATAAAGCAAGATCGAACTTCTCAAAGGTCATCACTAGTATTGTGCGAGACATAACAATGAAGAGCAGCATGAAGGATAACGATGTTTGTCGTGATGGGGTAATGGTCATCGATCGAAACGGATGGCTAATGTGGAAGGAATGGATTCTGACCTACAATGCTGGAACTTGCACTGCAAATGACTCAACACATATTTCAGCTTGGTCACCTCTACTGCTTTGTTGCAGATTATATTTCTCTGTTCAATTCATGGATACAGGGGTGTCATTAATGTAAAAAAAAGACATAAATGAAGCCATTCAATTATTGATTTGTGTTCCCTTACTTTGCGATAGTTTATTGTAAACAGAATAGAAATATAGTTATATCACTTTATTTAAGATGCATAATTAGTTACTGCAGTTTGCAGCAAGATACAAATAAGCGGTTGTTGCTGGTAGACATGAAGTAATGCCAGATATCCCCTAGTTGTGTGCATCGTGCATACCTACAATCGCTGACGGAAAAAAAATTAAACGTTGGGTACCCCACCAGTGTTCAGTGATTCGGTTTTCGAGAAGTGATAGGACTAAAACCTACTGATATTTATCACATAACAAAATATTGGTATAGAGAACGTACAAAATATTGGTATAGAGCATGTACGAATGTGTCGAAAATTTTCAAATGGTGTACCGTCCGCGGCGTTGTACCACACCCGGGCCAAGCACCTGACGCAATGACGTAACATGACAGTGCAGCCTCCCCGTAAGATGAACGCAGTTAGTTTCATCTTGATGGAACACCATAGAATGATATTGCCACAGCTGTATGCAGTGATCGTGATTCAGCACATATTATGAAAGATTTCCTCCATTCTTAAATTGCTTGCAAGATGAATGCCCCCGCAGATAATTGAAACATCCAACTTTCTATTTCAAAAACCGCTGCGATGAGATGAACTGAATGAACTACATGTTTTGAGCACCCAAGAAACAATGAACGATGAAAAGTTGTATTGCAGTAAAAACCTCGCATTAATGAGTTTTGGACTGTTACCTAAAAAACGAGAATTCAGACACGTTGGAAACGAACTGACCATGTAAGTTGTGATTTTACCGACAGAGGTAAGATAATTGTAGAGTCTTCGTTCCCACAATGTCGCGGAGTAATAGAGCACTATTCTGTCGAACTAGACGGGCTTTTCAGTTGGGTTTTCCCTCACCTGCACCATATAAATGTCAGTTCAGTACCATAAGATCCCCGATAACCCAACACCATCTTTCCAAATTTCCTCGCACAAGTCACGGTTTGATGAAAGAGCATGCCTCATGACTTGAACCGCGACATAAGACTAATAAAAAATAAATTTAAGTAGAGTTGTTCTCTTAGCATTATTGGACGAATATAATCTGCTTTAATATACAAGTGTATCTTTTTGTATATTCTGCATTAATCTTTAGGTTCTGCATCCTTTTGATTCCTGCAACAGGGTAATAAAAAGCCCGTTGACCACAATACGACTCATTCGTAAGTCCCCCTGCCTCTTTCATTTCAATATTATTTTCTCATACAATAGCACATTTAAGAAGCTTCTGATTTTGTTCATTTGTCTTCTATTATGTAAATTCTCCTATTCTATATATTGGTAAAGAAAATTATATTCAAAATTGCCATCTCAATGAAGTTAGGAGTCCCTTTGTCTAAATGTGGTAAGTTTCTCGTCCTATAAAGTTCTTATTGTTTTCCAATTACCTTCTCCTTTCAGTTGTTCTTTGGATACGATACTTAATTCAACGTAATGCTTGCTTTGTTCCTTTTGTTAGAAGCAAACATTACGGACTTGCGCTGATTGAAGGGCATACAACAAAAAAGTGTGTTGGAGCTTTCCAGAAACATGGGGAAATGCAACCAGTCTTCATTCATTATTTTATCTCCTCAAGTCGGTGGAACATTAAAGTTTAAAATACATCCCATTAAAATGAAAAACATGTTCCTCTAGCTATAAGAAATATATTGTCTTTTAACAGAATAAAAGGTGTTGGTTATCGTTGTTCTAATGAAGAAGCACAGCAAAGCTATTATATTGCTCTTTACTCTAGGTACTATTGTTTCTTTTTCAAGCACACTTCGTCTATGACTACTAAATTCAATGACTTGTTAATTTCTTTCTGGTAGTTACTATTATTTTGCTATTTCAATCGTTAAGAGTTTTTTATCACTGTACTTGGTGGTATAATGGAAAAAACATTCCTACCTAAAAGATCTACACTAGGGAAAATTCCGTGGAAAGATTATCTGTTTTACTCCGATAAAGACTCTCAAAACATTAAGAGCATTCCTTGCATTTAGTAAATGTAACAAATGAGTAGGTGATTTTTTCAATCTAAAAAGCAAATTAATTCATGAGATACCACAAAGGAAGCGATGACATTCATGATCATATATTGAAGTACTTACAATTAGTATTGCCGTTTGAATCAAATGGACCTATGAAAATTTATAGTGGAAGGTGCGATAAGACAAGGAATTCGTAGAGATATCTCAAATGAAGTCTTAATAGTATACTTAGTAGATATATCAGGGAACACCTCATTTTATTCTCAATTAATTACATACATTCAACAAGGTATAGTAATAATAATAATAATAATAATAAGCACCTTTATTTGGAGGGGAAGTGAAGGCAAGTACCTTCTCTTACACTTAACCTCTTTGTGAATACATTTACATGGTAATATAACTATATATGACATAAACTATGCAGACTATATATGACATTAAAAAATAGAAAAATAAAAAAAGGAAGTGGTATAAGAAAGGAAAGAATAATTCATTCATCCACCCATTCAACCATCACCATTCATTCAGTGGTCCTTGTGTTAATGCAACTCTGAGAGCAAAGAGGATCGCAGTTTGTTGGAGAATGAGTATTTTGTTGAAATATTTCTTATATCATTATCAAGGTTGTTCCATTGTTTGGCCGCCTCGATAGAGAAAGAACGAGCAAATTTTGTGTCTGGGAATTAAAAGAACTAATTTTGAAGAAGAACGAGTATGTAGATTATGTCCACATTTCCTTCAGAGCAGCGGAAGCGATAACATCGTTTCCCTCTGTCCCGTGAAGTCGTGGAACTAGCTACCCCTTATATGTGTGGTCAAGTTATTCAATCAACGGGTGATATAATATTATTAAGTATTCGACAGTGAGCATTTATTAGAAGAATTTATTAAAGTGTATTCTTTTAACGCGATTTTGCGGAAATCGAAGTACTGAATAGCAATTGCTAGTGCCAGCTGGTGTGAAACAGACAGATGCCCCGTATCGGGGGCGGCTGTGGTAACCTCCATGATTCGGGGTGATAGAAGTCGAATAGGAGAGGATAATCATCTTCAACATGCAAATTCGACCCAAATCCAAGATCAGAATAATGCAGGCGAAGAAATGCGCAAGGCCATGGACGTAAGGATACAATGTACAACCAAGGAGACAACACGGAAGAAACCCTATCGCAACCACAAATTTTAAACAGGTATGGCGCGCTAGCAGGCACGGCAGTAGAGTTCGGTACAAAGAAAAGAAGACAAAATTACGAAGACTTAAATAACCAGAGTTAACGTCAAAATACAGATAGTGCAGAACAATTACTTAGTAATCATTCAAATATGGAGGAAATAGTTGTTGCAAACATTCCAACCGCAAATAAATATGCATTGTAAAATTCTGTGTCAAATGAAGTGCAGGAAAATCAAGAGAAACAAACAGTTTTTCCCCCAATTTTCATGCATAATGTGTAAAACTACAAACTACTGTTAAACGATTGAAAAGAGATTACTAATAAGTCTTTTGATACCAAATTATTTAATAAATCAATTAAAATCAGACCATCAACCATTGAAGATTTCAGAAAAATTATAACTTTTTGTAGGAAAGAGTAAATAGAGTTCCACTCCTTCAAAGACCCATCACAAAAACTTAGAGAAGTTGTAATAAGGGGTATCCCAACGGGCTATGAGGAAGACGAGGTTACGTCAGAACTAAAATCCTTAAATTACCCTATTACTAAAACTACTAGACTTTATAAAAATAATATTCGAATTCCATTATGTACAATTCAGGTTGAAAATAACGCAGACATCACAGAGTTATTCAAACTTGAAAAACTCTTTTTGGCGGTGGTCAAAGTGGAACACCGGAATAAGCCTAAAACCCCCATTCAATGCAAAAACTGCCAGCGTTATGGTCAATTCCACAACAATTGTAATAGAAAACCCAGATGTGTTAAGTGTTTAGAATATCACCATTTATCAAAATGTTCCAAATCTAGTGATACACCACCAAAATGTGTAAATTGCCAAGGAATGCACCCAGCAAATTTTAACAAATGTCCAGCTTTAAGGCTAAACCGAATACCTTCCTCTCTAATTACACAAAACCCTAACACCATTAGATCTAAACCTCCCAACTTCACAACTGAATTCCCTCCATTACCAGACCACCGCCAAGCGAGGCCACCTCAACGCAGTGATACCTCGTACGCTCAGGTAGCTAGCCAAGGCAAAACGTCAAATTACTCAAGCGCTATGTCACTAAACAAGGAAGATTTAGTTAGAATAATCATCACAGAAGTCATAAAAGAAATTATGTCTCAGATCCAAACAATAATACAATCCACTATTCAAGCAATCCTACCCTTAATAGCGGGAAATGTTTTCAAATAAAACAAATTTAATTCTATTAAACTGGAATGCAAATTGTCTAATAAGACAGAAAGAAGAATTCACACACTTCATAAAATATTATAACATTGATATAGCATGTGTGTCAGAAACACACTTAAATGCCTCGGACATGTTCAAAATAGCAGGCTATAATATTTGTCGAAAAGACAGACTAAGCACTAAACCTTCGGGAGGTGTAGCTATTATAATTCGCTCTTCCATACAACATTATCAAATTCAAAATTTTTCAAATACTCAAGTAGAAGCTATAGAAATAACTGTAAAACAGGAAAATGCACTGAATATAACTATCAAATGTATTTACAGACCCCCTAGCAAACAATTTAACGAAAATAATATACTACCGCATCTATCGGGCCAAAACCCTGTACTAGTATGTGGAGATCTCAATGCAAAACTCACCAGCTGGGGTTGTAAATCAACCAATAAAGCAGGCAAAAAACTGAAAGAACTCACAACGACACATAATATCTTAATACATTTTGGAGAACTCACCAACTCATTACCCATATAACAAGAAATTAAATCCTGATATATTGGACTTACAGCTTTCAAAAAATTTAATGGACAACTATTTCAACACACCCTACCAGAATTAAATTCTGATCATACGCCAGTTATAATCACATTTAACGCAAAAATTCTACCCATGCCAAATAGGACTCAAATGATTAAGGGAACAGTAAATTGGGAAAAATTCCGTATACTAATGACAAACAAATTGAACATATCCATCCATCTAGCTTCTAGTGAAAAAATTGACATGTCAATAACCATTCTGATATCAACAATTGAAGATTCTATAAATAACTCATACTTAACAACAAATCGCGACTTCACAATGAAAAATAAACAAATACCAGGCTTTATACAAAACCGAATAAAAAGGAAAAGACTCCTTAGACGACAATGGCAAAAATACCGCTCAGAAGAAACTAAAAGAAGTATCAACAGACTAGGGAGACTAATTCACGAACATCTAGAAAAATTCCGGTATAAAAATTTTCAATCCTCTCTGTCCCAAATTCATGCTGCCTCTCGAGCGCAATGGATAGCAGTGAAACGCTTATCTCGTGAAAAACAAAACATACCGCCATTAACGGATCAAAGAAGTATGGCATAGTCTGATATTAATAAAGCAGAATTATTATCAACTCACTTTGCATCTTCTTTTGCTAATAAACCAATTAAATTCATGAAATTTAACGACAACATCCTTGAAGAAATACGAAAAACCGAAATCACTGCCGATTTTCCTATAAAATTAATTTCTCTTAAGGAAATAGAGCAACAAATAAAAGCCCTCGTCCCGAACAAATCTGGTGGCCATTACAAACAAAATATTAAAAGAAATGCCAAAGAAAGCAAGAACATATATTTGCACAGTATTCAATACAGAACTAAGAATACGTTACTTTCCCACAACCTGGATACATGCAGAGATAATACCAATACACAAACCAGGAAAAGATCAAAGTTCTCCAAAAAGTTACAGACCAATATCACTTCTTCCCTCGATCAGTAAAATATTTGAAAAACTTCTAAAGAAAAGACTTAACAAATTCTTAGACGAAACGCATGCTAACCCGTCCGAGCAATTTGGATTCCGAGAAGGGCATTCGACCACTCACCAAGTTCTCAGATTAACTGAATTCATTGCCAAATCTTTAGAGTCTAAGCAATACACCCTAACTCTTTTCTTAAACATATCACAAGCCTTCGATAGGATCTGGCATGAGGGCATATTCTATAAAATGAGACTGCTAGGAGTAACCATGTACATACAGAATATAGTTAAAAGTTTTCTAACAAATAGAACCACAGTATGGGTAAACGGCTCTCATTCCAAGCCTCAAAATATCCTCGCCAGAGTGTCTCAAGGCTCCGCCCTCTTCCCTCTCTTTTTTTCCATATATACGTCTGATTTTCCCAAATTAGTAAACTCGGAAATAGCCCTTTTTGCCGATGATACAGCATTATTTTTATCAACTAACTAATTTTCACTGGGAAGACCAGCCTCGAGGATGACCTACTTATCTTCGTAGATATACAGATAAAAGGATATTAGCTCTATACCCCACGAAATCACAAGCAAAAATATTTTCACTGCGAAAAAATCCTAAGTTAATGCCCTTAAAAATTGATAACGAGGAAATACCCTGGGTCCATTCAAACACTCACATAAAATACTTAGGTATACATTTGGACACAAAATTAACCTAGAAAGCACATATAAATGCTATTGCGTTAACGGTTAAGAAAAAACTATCTAAATTATACTGTGTTAACACAAAACACAAATATCTGCAAGAAGACAGCAAACTCGAGACGGCCCTGCAGCAGTCTCCTGGAGCAGTTTTTTTACAAGAGTGAATAGAAGAATCAAATAAAGAACACTACTTATTGTTGAAGATAATTAATCTTATTGGAGCTTCTAAAAAAGTAAGATTTCATTGTCATGAATCTTTTTAGAGCTCTGCCAATAATGAGTTGAAATAAAGAAGTAATTTCACACTATTTGAAATGTGAATTTTAATAAAATGTTTCAATATGAAAAAATGACCAAAAAACGAATTTGATAAGATGCAATACGTATTTTCAGCCTCCTCCTCGTTTCTAGTAACAAAGCAGCCTCTAAACAAATGAATTTCATCGTTCTTCGACTGTCGGCGAAGGCCGGTAGCTGCGCGCTCTGTTAATGTAATTTTGAAATATTTTCGTCTGCTTATCGTGACCTTGGTTTGGTCACTGGTGCATTCTGGTGGCGTAAATTGACACTACCCCTTTTTTCCCGCGCGACAGCTGACACTAGGCGTTATCGCAACACCGTCCAACCGATCACTGAAGATTTATACTATCTTCAAAGTGACAATCTCAATTTTGCAGAACTTATCGTGCGCAGAACACACCTTCAAGCGAGAGTTGACTGATCGCTTCAGGTGCTGTCAATCCGCAACCTACACGATCGTTTTGAAGCGTTTATTTTGCTTTTTCGAAACACCCGGTATTAAATAGAAACTCATCTCTGAAAACAGATACGGCGTTATCCATATTCAAAACCATCATACGACCTTCTATGACTTATGCCTGTCCAATATGGGGAGGGGCAGCAGAAACATCTTGCAAGAAACTAAAAGTCATCCAAAACAAAACCTTAAGATGTGCACTGAATGCCCCTTGGTTCGTATTCAATAAACAAATCCATAGAGAATTAAACCGTTGAGAGAACATATTAGTAAATTAGCATTAACATTCTGCTCCAGTCTTTCGAACTCTCCTCCGTCCTATACATTTAATTTAGGAAAGTCCTTAAGAATAAATAGTACGATCAAATCCCGATATCCAAATGACAGTTACAAACCACCCTAAATTACAAAAATTACATTACACTTAATAAGTTAAGCTTTTGCAAAATTAAAGATTATAGTTTAAATTCATTATAAAGATTATCTGGAGGTGTCTCATTAGATTTCCTCCCACTAATGTCCTTACTGTTTCGTGTATACTTGTAAATTGTAATTTTAAATCGAAATTTAAATGTGTTTTCAAATGTATTTTGTTGTGTAAATATGTATATAATGTACTTCAAAAAACCTTGTAAAGCAGATAACTGCTGATCCTGGTTAATAAATAAATAATAATAATAAATTATGGCCATCGGAAAGAAATTGGAAAAAGGGATGGAGATATGTTGGGGTTTTAGTCTGAAGTATTTTATGAAGGGAAAGGTGAGAATGGAATTTCCGTCGGTCTTTCAGTTTCATCCAACCTGCTTTCATGTAGTAGTCGGTCAAGTGATCATATAGTTTCAGTACGAAAGTAAAGCGAATGCAGGTATTCTGAATCTCTTGACGTCTGTCTGCGAGAGTGGAAGGGATATCTTGGTAAATAATGACACAGTTGTCAAGATGAGGAAGGACTAATGACTGTAAGGATTTGTTATATGGGTTGTATGAGTATGTGTCTAACATGATTGATAGAGCGCAGATAATTATAAGCTTGATATGATCTGGGAATTTTCACATCACAAATACAAAGGTCTGAATGAAGCTTGGGTCTATACCGACCAAGTGATTTTTTATTCCCGAATATTATTGCCTGGCATTTTGTAGTTTATTAACAGTCGGATTCTTTCAAGTAATATTGTATCGGCCAACGAAGGACCACGATGACGAGTGTTAGTAACTTATTTACTTACTAGACACATTGTAACAGCGTCTAAACAGAATCTAGATTGCTGTATCCGGGTATTACAACTACGGAGAATGAATATTTCATACGTCACAGCTATTTAAACTGAGACATATTATCCCGGCCGGGTATCGAACCCGGGATGATTTGTTGACGAGCAATCACGCTAACACCGTGACCACAACGGGGACTTTAAAAGAACACAACACGGAACGAGGAAAATATTAGTGATGAAGTGAATGTGAAAATGTGATCGATATTCCTCCCGGTTACATAGGCCAACCTGACAAACTTAGAAATCAGTTTGGAAACAATCAATTCGGAGATTCCAACGCGATACAGTGCAATGCCTGACCGAGATGTCTATCCACCAAGTGCAGCTGCGCGTGTCGTCGCGCGCGCCTTGGTACAGGGGTGGCATCGGGCGGAATGAAGAGGGAAAGAGGATGGGTAATGAAGGCGAGACTGCTGCACCCTGCAGGACTTGTCAGTCGCACCGCACGCTCGATCGATCGATATCTCTCAAGTGAAGGTTGAGAGGGAGAGAGAGAGAGGGAAAGAGGAAGGGTCGTGAGAAATGTGAAGAGGGATTGAAGAGCAGGGAGGGTGAGAGGGTGCTGACGTTATCTCGGGGACGCGTCCGGGATCGTCTCTGGTAGTTCCGATGGAGCACGGTCGAACACGACCGACGCGACACGACATTCACGCCTCCTAAGCCGCGTGCGGAAGCGGACGAGAGAACGCGTGGGTGTGCGCTCATGAAGACGCCGGCGTCTGCCAACGCAACAGATGCTACGGAGCGGAGGCCTCGCCCTCAGATTACGATGTTGGCACTGCGTGTAATAGAAGAGTCTGATTTTGCTTCACAAATAACGTTCGATGTTGGAAGACAAACAGTTTTAAAAGAACCCCTAGGGAAACCAGAGGTTTTATGTGATAGATTGGCGATCTCTTCTCTCTGATATATTTTCATTCGAAAGATATCGTAATACACCGTAAAAATGTTCTTTTCATACTAAAAATATAATGTTTGTCAAATTATACCTATGTGAACCACATTAAATGTAATGTAATGCTTTTTAATCATTACCATAATTATAAAGATAATTTTTTCGAGAAAAATTATTGAATCGACCTGAAAACATTTCACAAGATATCTGTCTTTCTCATCCGTTATATTATCAAAGACGGTTATGTGGTGTTGTTAACCAATAAATTATGTTTGGCTTTTTTGTAATATTGAGATAAATAAATAAAGATAAAGTTCTTAATAGGAATTACAATGTTATTAAAAACTAGGAAGAGAAATCACTCACGAAGTATATAACGATGTCAAAAAATACAGGACTGAGAATGTTCTTAAAACGTGACAAAATAATAGGCATTGATGGTAACTGATTTAGTTTTTGACAAATTAGATGTCACTTTTTATAAATTACAATACCCCTCCGTAAAGATATATTATAGACCATATTGGGGTAGTGCAGCTTATTTGTTTTTGATAATTTTCTCTAAGAACATGACATTTTAAGAATTAAGAAAATTCTACGGACATTTTTCTTTATGTTTTAGAGTATTTAAATAAACATTTAGTACGCGTTTATTCTGAATAAGATGCAGGATACGATATGTCTTTTGTTCTTTCTTTCTGTAAACTTTTTTATGAATACCTTGTTACATAAAATAATCAAAAAAATTCTGGAAGACTGGCTATTAAGAACGTGTATTTACGAGTACAAGCCCCTTTCTTTAATCTGTGGCTGTTTAAAACATTCCACATATCTTTTCTCGCTCAAATATCCTAACATTCTTTTAAGGGTAAAACTTGCGCTAGTTTTCTACTTACGCAAATTGAATAAGTTTTAATGCAGTTTCCTTTTGAAGACATTATGAGCTTTCTTTTCTCTTAAGAAACGTTTCGGCCTCTAGAAGATCATTTCTTCATGTTTTTATGTGAAGCAACTTCATATTAGCGAAGGAGTCAGGAGGCAAGTTTTAAATGTGTTTTTTGTTGTTCGCAAGAACCTCCTTTGAAATTGAAAATTTTGCGAAGAAAACGTCACTGATAAAAGTAACTGTTTTAGACACACTGTTTGTATATTAAAATTAAATTCGTAAAATTAATGTTTCATACTTAAAATTAAATGAATTTTATTGTGCATGAATATATTTCGAATAATGTAATATAACATAACTTTCACTTAAATATGTGATGAAATGAAAATCAGAAAAATCCTTCAAATAATGTAGAATGGTAATTAAAGAATTACATACTCCCAATGTTATTCCAGTTTTTTTTTTTTTTTTTTTTTTNACATGATATTTTGTTGTTGTAGTACTTCAGTGTAGTCTACAGAACAGGGCTAACTGAATGTGAATTTCCATGGAAAACTCTCTACTTAATTTTGAATTCAAAAGACATCTTTTCTAACGTACCCTTTTCAAAAATAATTTTATATAATAATTGGTTGTGGGAAAAAACATACAAAATTATGTTGTAAATTAATTATTGGGTACAAGTTAAGATAGTTATAATTAA
>NNCF01126888.1:0-84625 GCA_002313205.1 Laupala kohalensis
TAATTATTTTATTTTCGCAAAGAGTTTGTGACTCACGAGAAATGGAATCGACGTTAGATTGTGGAGAGGAATTTGAAATTGGTACAGGTACTATGTAAGGTTGTGAGGATAAACATGTTTAAAGCGATTGATCATTTAAATATGTTACGGGTTAGATAATTATTTTATATTATCAAATCGTTTTTGGAAGTGTTTATCTGTTTTTCCATAGTTTTACTGCAAAATGTTTTTTGTTCTATTACCTATTTGGTAAGAATTATAATTGGTAATTTCAGTGGGGCACACTTCAGACTTTTTTTCTCTGGAAGCAAAAATATATAAATTAATAGCGGTGCAGGAGCATGGTATTAAGAACGTAGGCAAAGGGAGGACCCAGGGGTCCTCCACCCCCACAATCCTACGAACGAATTATAATGAAGAATTTTTTTTTTTAATTATACTTTTGAATAAAAATAAAATAGGAGCCTGTGCAAAATATTATTTAATTCACAGCACAGAACCCCCCTAAGCAGAATCCTAGGTACGTCTCCGTTGGGGACCTTCGGTATCTGGAAATTGTTTACCCAAAATTATTATTATTAAAAAATTAAAGAAAATAATGGGAGTGTCCAATATTAATTTATTTCACTGTACATTGTTTATGAGAGATATGATAAGCTTATGATGCTCGAATATTTTGCTGAAATTTACTAACTTCCAGTAGAATTTAGAACTAAGAAACGTCATTGTAGATCTTCTCCATTGAGTAACTTTGCAGTTCGTTGAAAGTGAAAACATGCTAGGGCTTCAATAAAGCGTACAGATTCTAAAACCAAAGTTATCACATTCAAAAAGACCTTAATTCAAATATATGATTCCAGCTCTTTTTGCCTTCATATTATTTTCTTTAAGAAAGGAGTTTTCCAAATCATAATTTGCGAAGTGTAAAGTCGAAGTTATGACAAAAATAAAAACTACGGCTAAACATTGATGACTTTAGTTTGACAACACGAAAACGGTGGTGAATTTATTAAACCCGTTAAATGGATTTAAATAGATGCTATTAGTTCTATTAGCTTAGTAGACCTCGTAATTGCTTTAGGGGTATGAAGGAGAAAATTTGTATGTCATGATCTACGAAAAGATGTCCCATTGAATACATTCAGACGTCTTATGTTCATAAAAAAATTAATTCAATTACTTTTTAAATCCCTCTTTCGTGTCTAACAATGAAAGAAAGAAAAGCCTAAAGGTATTTTCGTATCCTTAAAGAAGTTAAACATTAACAGCTGATTGAAGAAAATGAGGAAGTTGGAAATAAAACTAACTGCACGTTGAAGAGTGTAATGATAAAAACTGATATGCTAATTTGTAATAGTGATACTAATTAATCACGAGTATAATGATAAAAACCGGTCGTGTGTTAAATTAATTACGGTGGCTGTGGGGGGTGATAGTGTTGGAAGACAATGTAAGAAAATGAACTTCGTTCCATAACGTTAGAAGAAAGTTCTGTTTCAACCCTTAGATTAATTTGGACGAACAGAAGACATACTATAACTGTGAAAAAGAAGAAAATCTTGAATCAATTCTAATTAAGAAATCGAAATAAGGAGTGATCTCTAAAGTGAAACTAATAAATGTAATTTTCTTTAACTCTCAACTTCCGAGTACTTATTCGTGGAGGAGTGTTTTCAACGTCAACAGCCAGGTGAAAATTGCGACAGACCGGGATTGGAACCCAGGACCTCATGCTCTGGCCTCATGGGGTGAAGTTACGTACGGATTAGGGAGTCGAGGTGGGTGGAGCAGTGGATAGCACACCTGCGACCAGAGCAGGAGGTCCTGGGTTCGAGACCCGGTCCGTCACAGTTTTCACCAGTCTCTTGACGTTGAAAACACTCCTCCACGAATAAGTACTCGGAAGTTGAGAGTTAAAATATGCATTCGAAGCGTAGGTACGCGAAAACCGGGCTTAAGAGTTACGAGCATTGGTGCCACCTTTGGTTACTTATCCCCTGAAGGGGGATGTAACCCAGGTTAACCGGATCAGGTCAGATGAAAGTTGCGTACGGACTTGGGAATCGAGGTGGGTGGAGCAGTGGATAGCACACCTGCGACCAGAGCAGGAGGTCCCGGGTTCGAGTCCCGGTCCGTCGCAATTTTCACTTGGCTGTTGATGTTGCAAATGAAATTTTTGTTTAATAATTCATAAATTTAAACTTAGTAAAATCTTTATTAATTAAAACTTTATAATGACTAAAATTTAAAAAACTATTATTTTGTGACCAATTTAAACATTTTGCACGTCAGTCATAAAGTTCCGTTGTTTACTCGATAGAAATTTTTTTAAAAATTGTTTTAAAACTTTTCCGAAAGAGTATGAACAATTACAAGATTATCGAAAAAAAAACAACTAAATACGCAGTCATTTGATGTAATTGATCCGATTGTTTCACAAATGGTTTCAAGATTTGACATTCATTTTTAATTAAAACTGAGAGGAAGTATATAAACTTCCGATCAAAAATCGGAACTGAAGAAACCAGCCTTATTCTACTGGCTCAAGAATTGAGGTGGGAATTCATTTGGATGATTTAAGTGTATAAATATGCTCTGTATTTTTTCTTTAACATGTTTTTATTATTTGTAAATTTTTATGGACAATATCCGTCGTCTCAACCCATATGAACATTTCAAGAAGACTATTAGTAACCGTTAAGTTTCGACCGATCGTACATTACCTTAAGCTCCAGTGGTCAAGTAGAAGCGTCCAACCTAGAAGAAACGTTGTTCCCTGACGAGTTCAGATGTACGTTAAAGAAGGTCTGAAACGTAACCAGAACTAAAACTCTTCTTGAAATGTTCAAATATATTAAAAGGGTGAATAATTTCCACAGGGATTAAATTTATTGTCAAAAAAGCAGTAATAAAGAATGTTATTCAAAGAATCACATACCTTAAAGTAAATAAATAATCAATGACTTACAACCTTTAACGGATGAATTGTAGTAATTCACATAGCATTAATAATGATCACTTGATAGATTGGACGAAGAAGTTAATTATTACAAAAGTTGCATATCAGAAATGATATTTATGAAAAATTCACGCTGGAGTTTTAATTTACGCACTGACACAGAAAAGCTATGTGGTATTTCCAACACAATATTATAACATAGTTTGTCATAATTTAATATTTGTGTAGTTTCTGCTCTTTAGTAAATAAATATTTTGCATACAATGTATATTTTGTGTTTATATTTATGTTTAATATCATGTTCCATTGATCTGTTGTAATGTTTCTTGTTATAATCTGTTCCACCTGACGACGACCTCAACAGGAAGTCGAAGCATAGTGAGCTTTTAAATCACAAAATATATACTGTTCGTCCGTTAATCGTCGTTGATTAATTATTTAATTATATAATGTACGTTAATTGTAGTGGAATCACTTACCTTATATATAAAACTCTCTAACTATTATATATGAGATTGGCTATTATTTTCAAACACTAAATATTTAATTAAAACTTTAAAATGTTTTATTATGTCCGTGCTAAACATTTTTTTCAGAAGAAGGAAACGATATTTCCCAACATTCGGATACGTCATTCAAAGCTTCAGATTCGGATACGTCATTCAAGCGAGGTTGAGATGTCACATACAAAACCTTGTAGTTCGGATACTATAAGATTGGGATATCACATCGAAAGTTTGGAATATCACATCCAAAGGTTGGGGTATCACATCCAAAGGTTGGGATGTCACATCCAAAGGTTGGGATGTCACATCCAAAGGTTGGGATGACACATCCAAAGGTTGGGATGACACATCCAAAGGTTGGGGTGACACATCCAAAGGTTGGGATGACACATCCAAAGGTTGGGATGACACATCCAAAGGTTGGGATGACACATCCAAAGGTTGGGAGGTCACGTCTAAAGGTTGGGAGATCACGTCCAAAGTGTGATGGCACATCCAAAGAAATCCTTTCCTTCCTCTGAGTGTGAATCTCTCGTCCAAATCTGATCCCTAGAGCACAAAATATTTGCTTCGCTGATGTTATATCTTCAGTCCTATTTAAGTACTTTGTTCATTAATCGTCATACATTTTTTTAAAATTTTGAGTTGAATTAAACGTATTAAAGATTAAAATGAAGTGTGAGTCTTCCCGAAAATCCTGGCAAATGGGTGAGGTGATTAGTTTCTTTTATTAATTCAAACCCGAATTTTCCCTTGCACTGAAGCTAATTGCCGACATCACTCTCCCATGAAACGAGTGGAGAGAATTGCATAAGGTCGTTGCAAGCGGATAGTAAATGCTCTCGAATTAGACTGTGTTTAGATCTGTTGCAAAAGAGGATCCACGGCAACTTGATGTAATGCCAAGTCTCAACATTGTTTTCATAGTCATGTAAATTAATTATTACCAGTTTTAGTTGGAGTTTCATTGCTGTTGGTTTCGTCATAGTTTTATCAAAAGAAGAAAATGTAGTTTACTCTATCAAATGTTCGACTCTTTTCCATTTGCATAGGTAGCTTCTTCAGTAGACTGGGTAACATAAATAATAAAATTAACAATAATATTAATGAAGGCTTTTACAACCAATAAATTATTTAACTATTAATACGACAATATAATAAATAATAATTTGATAAAAAATATATTAATGGTTTTCAAATGAAAAAAAAAATTTCCAATATTACTTTTCTTCTTAACTTACTTTATTTTTATTGGGTATCTTTATTATTATTTCTATATTTATTATGCCTTTTACTATTATTGTTTTATATGTATTTTCTATACAGCTCTGAAGATGTTCACCAAACGGACGTAAAAGTTTTCTTATTTATTAAATATTTGACAGATACATTCTTCTTTTTTGTAATATTCCCCTCTAACTATTATATATGAGACTGGCTATTATTTTCAAACACTAAATATTTAATTTAAACTTTAAAATGTTTTATTATGTTCGTGATAATTTTTTTTCAGAAACGTGTTAATTAGTTGGGAAAGAAAAATGTAAGTAAAGTGTGTGGGGTTGAGGTAACGAGGTGTGAAATGGTAAAGAGTGACATTTAAAAATATTTATTTTGAAATATTAGTTGTTTTTTTCTTTATTAAATGGCAGTAACAAGTACTAGCTTGAAAGTAGACAAGTACCAAAAGAATGTGAATAAATGTGAGATCGAATGATATGTATATTTCATGAATAAGAGAGAGAAAGAGATTCGAGTTAGTTGGATGAATGACTTTGGAAATGGGAAAGTGACATATCACTTTTCCTCTATGTGTAAATGTTAATAGTGTGTATGTATTAATTATAATCATAAATTTATGATATTTATTGTCAAGAAAGGCAAGTATTTATACTCAAAAGGTCACGTGGGAGGCAATATACCAATATACTATTTAATTATGTATTTTACTTATATACATATTTCTTCCGTGTACCCTACACGTGGAGATGTGTGATAACTTTCGGTCAAGTGAAAATGGCGACGAGCCGGGAATCGAACCCGGACCTCATGCTTTAATCGCAGGGGTGTTAACCACTACACCACTCGTTCGCCTTCCATAACTGTACACCATTTCCACCCAGACCTAAATATATATAACTATTTTATACTAATTTACCAGATACATTGTAAGATATTATAATGTATTTTTCATTGAAGTATTGATGATGAGTAACCTATCATGTGTTGTGTGTTAATATGTTCTGTACGAGTTCCTCCCATTGAGTTCATTAGGAGCGAATGATATACTTGTAAAATGATACAGTTGTTCTCAAAACCCGATAGAATCTTTACCTGGGAACCAACATCAGAAACACGTCGTATTGTACTGTACATGATAGACGGTAGAAATGAAGGAAGGAAATAATTCAATGATGAATATTTACGGCAATTTACTCTTCTGTAGAAATATATTTTTTTACTTCTTTGCATTGCCAATACGTACTTTTTTCATTTCTTTTGGTATGTGGTCTACACAACCTACGATGTACATCATTACGAAGCCCTCTTGCTTATTTACTACCTCTTCATTTAACACTTCTTTTATATTCATCTCTTACCACGCCTTTTAAATCACATATTCCTCAAATTTATTAAATATGCCCTTCTCCTTTATTAATTGTGCCTTATTCATCACACATTCCACATTCATCACACCCTTATATTTCAGAAACCGCAAATACTCCGCTCTCTCCTCACCATATATTTCGCCTTCCCATAATAGTACATGCTCAGGGTCTTCATCTCCTTTATTACACATACATTCTCTTCCTTTTTTATTCTCGCCAAATATGCATTAAAATTTATATGCCCCATAATAAATTCGATTAAGTATCTATTTTACTGAAACCACTTAGTATATATCGTATTAGATTCGTCTCATGCGGTATATATTTGTAAGTCATCGTCATTTGATACTTTTCGTCCATCGTACTCCCCATTGACTCCATATCCAACTTTTTCTCTTCCCTTTACAGTTTTGTCTTATCTCCATCCCATTTACTCTTATTTTTCCTTTTTTCTTCAATATTTGTCGAAATTTTATCTTTTGCGTACACAAGTCAGTATTATCCCATTAATAACTTCAAATGTCTCCGTTAACACTGATCGATATTCCCCTGACAAACTCAGTAAATACAGTCTATGTAATTATCCTAAATATATAATTTATTATACTAAATTTTGATTTTTCACTCATTTTGAAGGGGATGTCTGTCCAAAAGTCCGCCCTTAAATCCGCCATTCAATATAATAAAACACTATAACAACATAATTACTGTATCGTGATATATAATTGTCACATTGTGATGTTAATTTATTTTCTACTTAAACAAGTTATAATTGATTGCAAATACCATACTGATCATAATAGTAATAATAATGATAATAATAATAATAAAAATATTTAAGTTGACATGGCTACAGGCAAATGTGAAATTAAAACTTCATTGCTTAAAAATCTATGTTTGGTATTGTTTAGTAAATTTGATATTCGAGTATGTCCCAATCGAAGGACATACGGAATATGATGATGAATTTTCTATCCTTTTACCGATTGATTCATCATACGAGTGACGTCATCGGATGAGTTCTTTTCACGTGAAAGGATTGAACCACTTGCAAAAGTGTCTCGTTTCAATTAGCGCCACATGAGTCAAACAATATAATAGTTTTACGACCTCTATCTCCGTACGATTCGATGAATCGAGAATGAATACGGGACGAGCTCTCATGTATTTCCTTTTAATGATAACGAACTGACTTCTCGCTACTTCGCCTGAATCAGGTTTTCAATATTGTGCGTGCATAATGGTTCTTGCATCTTCATTGCTATCAAAAGGGCATTTTCATTGTCATTCTATAGAATTCGCTGCCTTCTATAAGAGAATGGAGAATAAGAGGAAGAATGTGAAGGGAAATTGGGAGAGAAGTTTGTTATACAGAAGGAAAAAGAAAGTTTGATCTAGTCAGTCGTGGAATCAAATAAAGAGCGCATTTTTCCGTCACATTCAAGTAAATAAATAAATAAATATTTTTTGACAATAAGTTTATTTATCTATTTATTTATTTACAAACTGCGTATCACCACGTGGAAGAATAAACTCTCTGGAAGCAAGTAAGGGACAATCTCATCAATTCAGATGAAGGGTCACGGTAGAGACGCATTTAACATTTCAGGACAATCGTAAGATAAGACTAAAAATAGTTCGGTACATATTGTAATATTATAGAACACCAACCCATTTGTTTTTAATAAAACACACACAAAAATTATTTTAGAATTTCGCATTATTATCGAGGTATATATTATTTTGAAAATATTTTTTATAAAACGTAACTATTAAAATAACTCTAATTTCAAAATTATTTTACAATAGTATTAATGAGTCTGCCATCCCTAGGTCTAGAGAGTTTGTACTCAAAACTCACCTCTACCCGAAGGAATAGTGGAGAAAAACCCCATTCCAGGGTGGGAATGGAAGTGATAGTGAGATGTTATTGCAAATGCCCTGTTGAAAATGTGTGTCAAATTCAATTGTCAAAGTCATTGTGAATCAAGTCACATGATGAATATAACAAAAAAGAAGGTAAATGAAAAAAGTCCAGTTGTAAAAGGAAGGGAATGTTCGTCGAGAACCTACACAATGCTGATTTTGTGCTATTTTCACGATTGCTTCTTAAATAATTTCGCTAATATTTCCGTAAAGTACAGCATTAACCTTCTTTAGTGTTTTCTCTGACAAATGTGTGGTCTACAGACATTGGGAAATATGCATCCTATCCAGTTTGGTTTGGATTTTCTCAATTTTTAAATCTTTTTGCAGCATATTGATACAATTGAATTATCACATTTAACATCATCAGATGCAATGACGCAGATCATAATTTATTTACAACTGTTTCCTCACTCCTTTGTCATGTCATGTCCCACTCCTTTGTCGTTTTTTTTTTAAATTCACGCCTGTCAAGATAAAGATGATCTAGAGAAGCAGTTACAGAAGCAACTCTGCGGGTTCCCACCGAAACAAATCTAATCTGCTTCATTGTTCAATAACCTCAGTTGTTTTTTTCCACACGCTGGAGCTGTCGAAAACGTGAAGTGCTTGTTCATGGACCTCACTCCTTCGTATGCCACAAATTTCCCCATTTCCGTAAAGTCACACATATATTGTTTGTTTCCCTGTGCTGCAGATTTTACGTTTACCCATGTTCGAAGTTCAAATTTTTTATGTAATTGTATGATACCAGGAAATGGTGTCATTTCAGCCATAAATGTTATAAATGTATTCGCCGATCTCAATTAGTATTGCTGATCTCTGGGTGAAATGTATGTCTAGAAAAATTCAGTACAAATTCGATACCAATAATAAGAAAAATTTAGCGACACTTCTGTTTATATGTAAATCTGCCTCTACCTGAAGAAAAGAACGGAGAAACAAACTAAATCATATTTCAAAAATCATATGTATTGGGAAATTGAAACTCATATTATCTTCTTTTATTATGTACTTTGTGAAATTACATATTCTGATGAGTTCATATTCGTAATTACACTCATTCCTAGTATTGTTAATTACCATGGAATTAATTATCCTTCATCAAAGAGAAATTGCTCATTTCCATTACATTAAAGATCTATCTTTCAATTTACACAAAATGTCCGTTTGTTGATACGAATTCACTGTGGGACGAAAAATAATGAATTAATATATGAGTAACACGATTAAAGTAAATGCGGCTAGAAATATCTCGTGAAATTCTGCGTCCTATACGCTGACGTGGCCATTCGGAGCATTATTGACCTGCACGTACACCGATGCGGCAGAAATACCTGCGCTTTGGGTCTAGCAAATGAGTCACCAGTGGCGTTTCTCGCTTCGTCGTAAAAATCATAGATACGCGAGTTTGCAATGGAATGCAAAGTGATCCAGAAGATCCACCTGAGATACAGAAATACCAAAAATGGACATGTGTCTGGCTATTTTTTTTACTGTAGGTAGAACAAAAAAAGGAGAATGCATTTTAATGTTTCTTGGCGACACTTGTATTAAAAATACTATCACTTTGACTTTAAAACAAAATTGTAACATTCTGTGAAAATAACAAAATTTTGCTCGTATTAAATTTTATGGTAATTTTTATTGATGCCTAAGAAATGTTTTTACAAAGCTACGAAATAGAGTTTTCTCAAAGGTGGATGGCAATAAAACATCAAAGTCGGATTCGTTAGAAAGCTATAGACTAACGAGAGCTCATTTTTGTTCATTTATAAATGGTACTCCGTTTGAGACTGTTATATTTAATAGGGTCTGCGATTATACTCGCGGGATACTTTGGTAAATTCATATAAAAACATTACCTCTTATAAATGAAGGAAAATTAATTCGCATGACTATTTGCACTAAGAGAATTGATTTAAAAAATCATGAAAATAGTGCTTTTAAAATCAATTTAAGTATTTTTAAGTTTCTCATTATTAATGATATCAAATTGTCATTTATTTGAAGGAAATAAGATGAAATTCGCTAGGTAGTGTGATTTGGTGTGCAATTTATGATTATCTTGGTAGCTGATACGCCTCAGAGTTACTAACTTTGTTGTTAATTGCAGTACTGTAAATTTTCATATTGACGCTCTACTTAAACGAACAGTTGAAAAGAAATCTACAAAATGTATTTATGAAATGAATCCAAATACAACTTGTAATAAGATTATTAACATTTTTTTTCAAATTGAACTATGTTAATAATAATTTATCAAAGTAATATAACTGTGCGAAATATTACAAACATTTATAAAAAATTGATAATATCAGTTAGAGTTTGTTTTAATGTTAATTGTACTCGTAGTACGTGAGGTAATGTGAAAAGATTGAAGTAATGCAGACTCATCTACTTATACATTCTTCGCGTAATCGAATGAGGTATTTTTAATTCATTTATACTCCAACGACGAATTACGCAAGTCGCTTGTGGTCATTTAAAGGTTTCCGTGGCTTCATTGGGTGAAGCCTCCCGATGCATTTAACATAATACTTAACGTACGACTACTGTCAAAAGCATTGGAATGAAGATAGAACACACGTAAAACCTTGAGTGCATTGACGTAATTCTTATATAAGGCGGCTTAATTAATCAGGTTATCACGACAAAGAGTACTATATTTCTAGCTCAGAACAACGACCTGAATAAGTGTCATTGCAGCTACATGCAATGTCATCCGACCTCGTATCGCACAACGGTGACTATCCTTGGAGACTGGTGTTCTAGATTATCGGCAACGACAAGGATAATGTCAACCGCCTGTTTATTACTCCCCCACCTCCTCCTACAGTCGAGTCATTCAATATTTTCTGTAACCGTTGAAAAATATTCTATCTTAACTGAGATTTTTCACCGGTTTTTATTCGCGGATTGAGAATTTTCCGTGAGTGGGAATGTCATTACTACTTTTCTTATTATTAATAATGAATTTTTACTGAATGTAATATCTACAATTTATTTTGGAACATAAGTGGATAACAGTACGTTTTTATTAAATAATTTCTATTATAAATGCGTCACTGCCCTTGGGTCCTAGATCGGAATGGATGGGATCCCTTGCTTGTTTCCGGTTTGCAACTGCATTTTTTACAATTAGTTTATTTATTTATTTGATTAGTTCAGAAAATATATTTTGTGTATTGGTGTTGAAAATCCAATACATGAATAACTAATATTAACCTGAATATTTGTTTTGCAATCCTTTGGAACCGAGAAGGATATTGAAATAGTGTTTTAGTACACAGCCTAAACATTGAAAAATGTTGTTAAAGTAAAATACAATAATAATATTATTACTATTAGTACATCTCTGAATTGGTACTGTTTCATCTATTGAAAAAAATTGAAATGTTACCAGAATAACTGATGAACTCGCGAAATTTGCGTTACTCAAACTGCCCCAAAAAATTGCTATGTCAATATTTGTGCTATTTTTTTTTGTCATAATTACATATTTTATGTCTTTTGACTTTGAACATTTGCATAATTCAATGTATTGATACTAGTAGTTTCAATATTCAGTACGAAATATTAATAAGTGAAAATTTTATTATTTAGTGTAGAATTTTGGTATTTGCTGGTCAATATTGCTTTATAAATATTTAGAAATACTGCCAATGCATTCAATATATTGCCATACCGCACAACCCTGCCACTCACTCCACATTTACTGATTATTCGGTCTAAGGGAGTTCTGAGTTAAGTGTTGGCGAGCGAAACTTCTCCCAAATGAATATACTGGAGCAATACTGTTAAGTAGAAACGAAAATGAGATTGCGACTGGGAGAAATTGTCAGAACAACTTTCGTTACGTCCGCGCTACCCTCCCTCCTATCACAGAATTAAAGAAATTTTCAAATGTCTGCAAAGTACTTGTATCGCCAAATGAGGCATATAAATGGAATACGTTCTAAGTGCCGAAAACTTGGTTTTATAGCAGATACATTAAACTAAACCCGCAATTGAGTTTGAAAAATAGTGAAAAAATCATCATAAAATACATATTTAATGTTGCAACTAATAATGCTTTTAAAAAATTTAATTTGTTCAGTAAACCATTGTAAATGGCAAATAATGAAATATGGATAAGCGTTCTGTTAAAAAAAAACAACGAAATGATCAAATTTTATAAATTTATTTGAAACGATCTTACAAATGGGTTATAAAGGGATAAAAGTTCGGTTTTAATTTAGCTTGAATTTAAGGTGTCATTGCGTATTGTTAGGGTATCTGTATATTTAAAAACATCACGTTTTTTTAGATAATGACAGGGCGTGACCATCACAAAAAATATTTGGCATTTCTGGTTCATCTAAATACGTGTCGTTTTGAGTGATAGCTCTTTCGTCGAAATATTTAAACATAATCAAATTAAAACGGTACAATAAGTAATCCGAGAGAAAACAAAAATTTAAAGAGGGGCTATGTATTATTGTATTTATATTATTTTTTAAGAACAATGTTTTCCGTATTGAAAGTTTATCTTATATTTTCTGTTCACTAAGTCTTTTTAGCTTGATGTTGAATATTTTGTTGAAAAAGCTCTTGCATTAAAAAAAGAAAAATGTAGAGGTATTGAATTAGTCGTTAATAACATTTGGAATATACGGAAAATGTGTCTACAGCACATTTTAATATTTTTATGTGTTGTAAACCAAACTAAAAGTTGTTTCACCCACTGACAGAAATTTCACCCCCCTTCCTTAGACAAACACGTAACAAAATTCTTAGAAAATAGTCTCATATGTCACAAAGATGCCCCGCTCCCAAGATCCATTATAGTATATTCCCCCCACAAAAACTTTTAACCCTCCCCCCTGCCAACCAAGAAAATTCAATTTCAATAGCATAGACAGAATTCACTGCTGTGTGTTTTTACCTTGACTTTCGTTTGGTGGACTGAGGCAAGGAGTTCCGAATAATTTAATGATCTATTCATCTCCGGCACATTAATTTCCAACATTGTCAGGGGATCAATTTACTTACTTTCCTTCTATCTTCTAATACTACTTTTTTGTTTCTTCTTGTGGAACGTTCTCATTAAAGCTCTCAAGTTAGCATCTTCTGATTGTATCGAAGCAATTTTAAATATTCTCTTCTTTTCTTTTAGTTTCGTCTCACTGAATTTTATTGCATCCTGAATTGCTAATATTTCTATATTGTATTTCCCGAAAATTTCATATTTTCTTCTGTATTATTTTTTTAAATATCTAATACTTACTGACCATGTATTTGAATATCCTTTATCAACTTCCCTCTTTTCCATCGACGAAGTCCCATAATATACTATTTGAATTTTTTTTTCCTTCTCCACTCTCACACACCTCTTCTTCCTTTTTTCCAAATCTTTTCAAATATTTCCCGAGTTGTCCCACCGGTGGCTCAGGTGTTAGCGTTCTTGCACATCACCAAGTCATCCCGGGTTCAGTTCCCGGTGGGACCAGAAGGAAACTTGTAGGTTCTCACATCAATGTCCCAACATATGTAGTTGTGACTACTGACAGCGAATCTTTCTCCTCCTTTCCACTTCCTCTTTCTGCTCCTAGTATCAATAACTTTAAATATTACTAACCCCTCCACGAGGGTCAAGTTGTTGGTAAACCCAGCTAAGCGGTCCAGGTACTAACAATGTCCTACCACCCAACTCCTGACTCCTATCGCTCCATGTAGATTAGCTTCAATAGCATGCTACATTTCTCATTTACAAATACTACAAAATATGTGCAATCATACACTTTATCAACATACTTGAAAGCTTAAACCCTTTCTTATTCTTGTTTCAATGAAGAACACTCCGTCTAATTCGACTGAGAAAAAGGCCACAACTGAATATATACCACCTGACCTGACCTAACCTAACCTAAACAGCATCGTGATATCCAAGTGATTCGTGGCTTAGGCAGTGTACACGATAACTCTTTCGCTGTTATAGTCTGTGCATCGGCTTCACGAACTGCATAACAGTCTCGGTGCACGGCGAAATAAATCAAACTTATTCGTGTTCGTCAGTAAGATTTATTCTGCACAATAATGCTTATATGAATAAAAATATGCGATGTTCAAATAAAAAATATTTAGATATTTTAAATGTATAATTTACGTATAAATTATTTCTTAAGATATGATTAAAATCGAACGGGTTAATAGACATGAAATTAAACATGTTACGTCGAATGAAAATGGGAGACGGGACCGGGGATCGAACCCGGGACCTTGAGCTTTGCGCGCTCATGCGCCTACCGACTGCGCCATCCCGCTCACTACCCGTGCCCGTCTACCATTCTCATTCAATGAGAATGGTAGACGGGCACGGGTAGCGAGCGGGATGGCGCAGTCGGTAGGCGCATGAGCGCGCAAAGCTCAAGGTCCCGGGTTCGATCCCCGGTCTCGTCTCCCATTTTCATTCGACGTAACATGTTTAATCTGTTACCTGGCGGTGAGGTTCACCGCAATCTAAGAGATTTCTATAGACATGAAATGTCTGTAGTAACGAACAACGCTTTTTTTTCTGGAAAAAAATGCATCGGTTCTCACTCGACTCTTCCCAATTATAGAACACTGAATAAGTTTATGATAGTTTCTTTGGTATCGTACAACTACCAGGAAACTGTAAATCTGGTTGCGGTAAATCAGTTGAAACTGAAAACATAGAAAGCCAATCTAAATACTAAAATAATACTTTACTTAATTTACACGAAGGAAGTTCCCTTTAAACGACAAGTATATACAGGCAAAAAAACTAGTCTATGAAACTGGATTGATATTTTTTGTGATAAGGTGGATATCTATCAGTGAGAGTTAGTCTATCGATACACTGTGACGTAATAATTCGAACATATGGTGCGATAATATAGCACAAAGGGGATCCATTTTGAAACAATGAATTCAAAGATTGAGTCACAATTTTTGCAATCCAATGTTTGCCGGTACGTGTACCGGAGCGTACCGGCACAATACGAGCATTGTTAGCAAACATCTTTGAACGACATAGCATTCCCCCAACGCCACACTCAATTGTTAAGTCCTCCCAATGTTTGCACAACTTGATTCTCTGCGGATCCAGTCCCCCGAATAAATTCGATGTTCATCAAAATTGAATAATTCTGAAAAATACTCAGGGGTCAAATGTCGCTGTGCTTATGTCTGGAAGATGTTG
Organism: Laupala kohalensis; assembly: GCA_002313205.1. Lineage (NCBI taxonomy): Eukaryota > Metazoa > Arthropoda > Insecta > Orthoptera > Trigonidiidae > Laupala > Laupala kohalensis. Next base: position 15,205 of record NNCF01126888.1, read on the forward strand.
CAATGAATATAATAAACTAGACTAATACTAAATAAATATTTAATTACTCATAACTAACTAAGTAACGAAAACTCAATAACATCTAATAATAAACAGCACATCTTTCGAATTAAGTTTCTTTCTGCAATCTCTGATGTACCAAAATGAAACTTCGCTTAGTTCATAATCCCAAGGAATACAAGAAAGTTTCAATTGCTCATTAGTTTTTGCATAATGCGAGTTATAATTAAGTTTTTGTACAATTATCTTATTTGTTAAATCAGCGAATAGGAGGGGTAATGTCCATACATTACACACTAATTTTATCAAATCAACTACATTAATTAATAACATTCTTACCTGTACCGTCGGGACGGGTGAAGAGGCGGGGGAAACAGTTTGTCCCGGGCACCAAATAAATGGGGTCCTTCGTGGAGCCTTCAGTGATAGATAAAAAACTTTTTTAATACGAAATCAATAAAAATTGAAAAGTTAAACCCGGAAAAACAGAACTGATTTGTCATTTTCGACTCAGAGAAAAGATCCCCGAAGGATACTTTATTGTTGAAAGATAATGTTGTAAAATAACCGTTGATAATAATAAATTTATTGTCAAAAAACAGTACAAACTGCGTATGACCACGTGGAGGGAAAAAAACGAATTTACTCTTCGGAAGCAAGCAAGGAACCATCCCATCAATTCCGATCAAGGGCCCTAAGGCAGAGGCGGATTCAAAAATTTCAGCAAACGTTCCTAGATAAGATAAAAAGTTGGCTGCGAGTTATAATACTAATTATTGTTAGTTAATTATAATAATTATTGTTAGTTAATTATAGTTAAATTTCAATAACTAAAGGAAGAGGTTTGTTGGGTAATATAAAGAAGCTGGATATTGTTTACAAATTATCATATTTATTTATTCATAAAGTATCTTAATATGTATTTTACGAGCTACTAAATATAATATGCTCATTAAGTGCCTGTGTTTTAAAACAATTGAAATACTTTGTACTCTTATTTACTATTGAGACCAAGTCATTTGAGGGAGATTTCTTTTTTTTTTGGGGGGGGGGCTTTAAGGGTTCGTCAACAGCAAGGTCATTAGAGATTTGAGGGAGAGAAGGGAGGAAGAGTTATTAGAAGAGGGAAGAGACGTGAGGTGGGGATCCCCACGTCCCCTAAATCCTGTCGGCGGCCCTGACTCTTACTAGCTATCTATGGTGCTTTGAGAAAAAATTATGTCTGATATCTCACAAAATTTAGCACACATATGTTCCACATGGAGTCACGCGAATACCCGCGACCTGCCCGCGATTTCGAACAGTGGGAAATTTTGGCAAATTTTGTGACAAAATCGGTTTGACAATTTGTGTGTGGACGGAATGACGTGATTTTTTCAATACTCGTACTCACTTGTACTTTAAGGACCCACTGCGGAGAATTGAGTAAAACATCTTATGATGCGCGAAAAGAGGTTAGAATAACACATAATTTGGGAGAATGATCAAAAGTGGATTAGAATAACAGACGAGAAATCGAATTAATTCCCCAAAATGATTAAGATTTGATGTCGACACTTGTGGAGGTTTAGTTTTCAGGTACTCGAATTTTAAGGTTAGGTTGCACTGCGAATGAGGGTGCAAATCATAATATCATTGACTCATATTGAAAAGTGTTAATTGAACATTGAATGGGAAATTATTTGAAACTAAGCAAAGAAAACGTGTCTACCCTGACCATAACCTCAAAGTTTTACACAAACTTTCATTATTGGGATATTTTGAAAAGATCGTAGCTCTGCAGTTATTCTAATCCATTTTTGATCATTCTCTCAAACTATGTGTTATTCTAACCTCTTTACACGAGTCATAAGATGTTTTACTCAATTTTCCGCAGCGGGTCCTTAAAGTACATGTGAGTACGAGCATTTTTTTTTAAATAACGCCAATTCGTTTACACACAAATTGTCGAACCGATTTTTGTCACAAAATTTGCCAAAATTTCCCACTGTGCGTCGGTGCGAGGTCTGTATCGCTGCTAATCTGCCGAAATTAGAACATCTATAGAACTTTGAAATCTGATATCACTTTCTTAATTCCCACGATAAAGCACTTTACACACCTTATTGTCTTGGGTTCTTACTGTCTTTGTGTTGTTACATCTCCTTAGGGAAACATTTTCGTACATGTGTCCCTTTAATAATTTTTTGTTCCCTTTTTTTTGTGGGGCTTTACGGCTCATGTCGACATCAAAGGTCATTTGAGCCCGAAAAACTTGTACAGGTAGGGAAAATACAGTTACGCACTAGGGAGAGCCAATATGACTCTCCCCGCGTGTGGGACTCGTCGAATGATTCAACCCTACGCACTAAAAACCCTCCTGATCTACAACACACCAAAACATGACTCACAACATACATCAAATGGACGGGGGTGGGGGGCTAAAATGAGGGGGGCACATAACATGAGGGGGAATTTTTTGTTCCTAATAATGTGCTCGGTTATGCCTCCAATTCTTTTCGTGGAGTTCAGAGACATTTATACATAATATACGTAAAACAACGAATGGATGCGAAAACAAAAAAGGAATAAATAACCATTAAAAATAAATCCCCTTTTGTTGTGAAATTTCCGGATGCAATAGTAGTGAAAGTGTCCTTCAGTACATTAAGTCAATTTACATTCTTGCACTTATCACCAAGGAAACATTTCCCGATGCGTACGTTGTCAGGCAAATTGTGCCCCACGCTTTCTGCCCTTGTCAGTGTTTGTGTGCCTTGAGCTCCATTAGTCACGAGTTCTTATCGCAGTCGCTGAGGTGCGTGGAGGCGATAGAGCGAGCGGAGGAAGCGGACTAACAGCGAAGCACGGCTCCGCGTGGCTGAACGCGCACTCTTCGCTCCCACGAAGGAACCCCGCAGATAAAGCATTCCCAACACCACGAACTAGACCTCCGCACAAATCTAAAATATGCACGAATTTAGAATTCAAGATAAAATAGCGTCTTTTCCTATTGTGCCAAAAACGTCCAGCAACAAAGAGACTGCGAAGGACATTTAACTTGAAGCTGATGTGATTGTTTCGAAAATAATTTTTTCGAAAATGTAAATGCTGAAAGCAGTAATGTCGTATATATATTTTTTTTTTTGGAATAGAAAGGTGAGTAAAATATCTCGGTGAACTCCTTGATGATAACCCCAACCTCAATTTTTAAAAATAAATTAAAGAAGTAATGTTGTCTACTAGTAAAATATTTATTTGGATAGTACTTTCGCCAGCTTAGCTGGCATCATCAGTCTAAAATAAAACGAAATACAAAAATATAAACAATATGTAAGAGTGAAAGGTACAAGAATTTTTGTTAAGTTTATAAACGTTTGAAATTTGTTAAAATTATGAAAATTTCGTTCTTAAATAGCGCCCCGTCCAACCTTTCGGTACATTTGCCCTTTGATACCAGGCATTGTCAGGTACGTTCAACTCATTTATTTTTATATTTTCATTTAGTTCCAGTTTTTATTCACTGATTTGTTCTACATTAATTTGTTGCTCTGTTTCCAGTACACTTAAAACTTTATTATATTTGAATTAATTTTTTTAAAAATTCGAATTATTTCAAATTTTCATAATTTTTTTATTTATTCTTAAATATTTCATTTATTCTTAAAAATGTATAAGTATTTCATTTATTCTTAAAAATGAATACTAGTACCGTCTCACCGTTATCCAACTAACCCAACCTTAATAAGGACATAATGATCAAATGTGACAACGCAAAGAAGATAGACAATAGATTGTTGGTACTCTGTTGATATTATAACACGTAGCTAACAAATTTTTTATCTGAGGAGCAAGGCACGACGAAAGGGTTGAGGCGCACTACGGAATGATAATTGTGATGAAGCAACCCCTTTCCACCTCAAATCGAACTGTACTGTCTAACCTTTTCCTCTTCAAGGTGTAATAGTCGTATTTCACTGTTTCAACCCCTTTGTATATATTTTTCCCTTGGTATTCGCTTGAATGTTTCACAAAAGAAAACTAATTATTTGATGACGTTCAAGATTGTCTAATAGTACGAGAGAATTTGATATTTTAGACCATCGCTCGCTCCGTAATTGGCAAGTTTCGATTTCTTTCACTCGCTTTTCGATGTCACACTGCCACGAGACACACCTCATTCAATCGTCATTAACTGCATTCATTTCCGTTTTATATTAAATTCTAATTCAAACTTTTTTCCTCCGTTCGCATGAAATACACGAAAACTAGTTGTCTATTGCGCCCCAGGCTACAGCCCATCCATCCCAAAGGTAAATTGGCTCATAAAACTGCAAACATTTAACTTCAAACTGATGTGATTATATCGAAAATTGTTTTATGAAAAAAACCTCTGGAAGCAAGAGAACAAGAAATGTATCTGTCTCTGAAATGGCTCAAAGTGAAATGCACGGGACAGGTTGGGGTGGCAATATTAATCTAGCTAAGTTTTATATCTGTGGACAAGTGTTCCCAGGTTTTTTCACCAACTGTGACAGACACGGAAAGGCACAAGTAGTTGACTTAAAAAAAGAAAAATTGACGTAATGACGAATAAAAAGATTTAACAAAAATTCCAATTTGTTTTCAAAAAACTATTTTCAGTTTCGATTATGTCGTTTGCGGGGATCGATTTCCGGATAAAATTAGAATCCGGTATTCATTAAAATTAATGGGTAAGAAAATTTTATGTTAACAGGAAAAAATCTTTGTTATAACGGTAAATCATTTTAATCCAAGCAAAGCTTGGTCAAGCAGTAGCGCACCTAAAAATCATATCTGAAGGGCGGGGGGGGAGGGGTAATATGGTGATTGAGGTGCATTTATTACGAGTACTCTTCCTCATAAAATACATACATAAAGTCTATAGTTATTATTCATAAATGAACTATTTATTAATAGTTATATACCGTGCTTAGTTAATTTACACATAAAAATGTATAAATTAATTTTTTATAATTCTATTTTAGAGATAGATATAAAATTCTAGCCTCTTGGGGGGAGGGGAGGGTATCCTGTCCCGTTTGTCCACCTTGGTGTGCCCCAGCAGTTAACTATATATGTTCTAAAATATTTGGTAATCCCATTGCTCTCAAGAATTCCGAGCTATGCATCTTTTGACTCGCATGGGGTCCATATGGTGCACCTGGCCCTTATTGGGGCTCAGTTCAAGATAACTAGTTCGTCCCCTTGTGATTCTCATCTTGACTCTCATATCCTCAGTTATTCCTTCCCGTGCTTTGATTTATAAAATTTTCATGTATTTCAAATATCTTAAATAATATTTTTCCTTCACAGCATGTGGCGCATCGGGCTACAGGACAGATTTGAGCTATTCTCAAAGAATCGACTCTCACGAATCATCTGTATCATATATAATAAATAGCGAATACCCCAGAAAATTTACGTTCTGCGTAAATGGAAAAAGAAAATCACACAAATGAAGTATCTTACTTTAGGGCATTACAAAGTGTTTTGATGATTTCCTATCGTTTCATCTTTCACCTTTTTGTCTCCGTGAAAACAGCATTTAATTACACCAAGAAAGAAGTTACTTTACTCATTTATTTGAAGAGAATGCTACTTGACTTCTTTAGTCCTGACATCTTTGATGCGTCTTCCTAAGCTGCTAATATGTGGTCGTGCCTTCAAATCGATCGATAGGTGGGGGCAAATAGTATCTGCCATACTATTCAGGACAATAAAATAATCTTGCTAAATAAATGCTAAGATTCATACTACCTTACAGCATGTTAGATACACTCAATTTTAGCAAGTTTTCATTAATTTTGAACACTTGGGGAGTGGCAATGTATACAGATTTGAGAAAATCTAAATGCGTTCTTTGATGTTATACGAGGTGAACAATATCTATGAGAGGATCTTACTCCGAATTCGAGGCTACCGCCATCTTTTACAGTAATTTTCCATGCTTCTTTAATACGTAGCAGAGGAAAATCAAATAGAAATTAGAGAGTTCAAGAAAATGTGAGAATACTTTGCATTTTATTGCAGGTATTCTGGCCCTCATAAGTGTCCCTAATGTACACACGAGGTCCAAATTTTCTTGGCACCAATAGGTGCTGTTCTAACGAGTCACTTTGTATATATATTTTGTAAATCACTACTTCCGATAAAGGGAGTAAACTACTAAAATTTCCTTAACGGAATTTACTGAACAGTAGCCATTCCCCAATATATACTAAATTTCATACGGGTAGAAAAACATCATTTAACTAAAATATGTAGTAACAAAAGTTAAGTTACATTGCCTACAAAATAGAATTTGCAATAGACTTTTCCGATCACGTAGACTTAATAAAATTCCCCATCAGCTATTCATACCATTGATATTTTTATATAAACATTGGTTAATTATGTTATGTGTTAATGAAAATAAGAGACGGGACCGAGATTCGAACTCGGGACCTTGAGCTTAGCGCGCTCATGCGCTTACCAACTGCGCTATCCCGTTCCATCCTCATTCTTCCCGTATTCCATCCTTATTCAACTTGCGATGGTGCAGTTGGTATGCGAACGGGATGGCGCAGTTGCGCGCATGAGCGCGCTAAGCTCAAAGTCCCGAGTTCGAATCTCGGTCCCGTCTCCCATTTTCATTCAACACAATTAATGTTAGCTGGCGGTGAGGTTCACCGCAATTTAAGATATTTCTGTGTGTTTGTGGAACATTGGTTATAATGTAAGATGAATTACAAAAGTTGTCCACAAATCAGGAATATCACTTTTATCGGGAAAGTACTTGAATATACTTGTACTTACAAGAGGTACGATATTAATTTAAATGTCTCCACGAAATACCTACTATTCCAGGTGCTTCGTTGTTTTTCAAATCATTATTAGTAGAGGTCATTTCATTGCAACATTGTACGTGCTTCCATTTCCTACGATAACATTTTTAGAATATTCTAAATGTGTTAGAAACGTTGAAAGCTATATTCCTCTTTGGACACTTTGAATATAGGTGCTCAGCACAGAGTAATTGGTACTTATGTACTACACACACAATTTGTAAAATAGGCTGACGGAAATAGCCATAACAGGATTGAATATTTTGTAGTTCCATCTCGAGGATTAGCATATTACTTAAGCTTATCCACGGTCTCTGTTTATAAATATACACGGAACTCATTATAAAATATAATTTTATGTCTTCCTTGTCTGTACAGGTGACCTGACTGTTGAGTCAGTTCACTTATCAGTGAGGACGCCATGCAGAGCGAGTATTGCAGCGTAAAACTGGAAACCGATAAGTTAGGGAAAATGGTGAGTAGTTTCAAGGTCGTACCCGTAACAGATAAGCCTGTTCCGTAGAAAATGAACATATGACCTGGAATACCAAAAAAAGGGGTTGATATCAGTTCTACCGTTTTGTATTAGAACTAAGTGGTGGTCAGCACTCGGGTACTGAGTCGTTTTTTAGTCATTTTGTGATTGTTTATTATTCATATGTTACCGTGTCGGAAACAATAAACATTAAGAAGAGTGAAGAATTCGAAAGGGTCCAGTAATAGGCGTAATTTCGAAACGTGGACACGATCAAAAATATGGAAGAGGATCAGTAGAGATGCTCGTAAAAATATGTATTGATTAAGATAAGTGAAATTTATTTCATTTGTTGTTCCTTGATTAGCACACCATTAAGCATGATTTTTACCTGGGTGCAGTGGAGGAGTGGAGGCTGTCCGCCCCGGGCCGCATCTTCTAAGGAACCTCCAAATTGGTTTTCAAATACAATTTAAACTCGTAATTTGAACGTAATTATTATCCGAAACATTTTTAAAACCGTTAACTAAATAATAGTGGAGCATTTTCGAATATATAACAATTGTTTTTAATGCATCAGAGAGTTGATAAGTTCTAGTACGCTTGAAACGTTTGTGTATGATGACCTCCAAATATACTCCCGTGTTGCGCACGCAAACGGGACCTCACGAGGTGTAAGTATGCCACTATATGTGTGATTATTGAACCGAGAATGTAACAAGAACAACTCGACAATGTTTCTGACTCTACTGTTCCTCAACCTGCTTCATTTTATTTACTTTATTAGGACTTGAGTTCTGGAAACTTAATGATGTCCCATATTCAAAAGATCGTCGCTTACGGTGCAAACCGACCCTGCTCTCGGAGGGTGGTTTTTGGTTGACTGCCCGGACTTCTCAGGATACAAACGCAATGATCGCAGTGATCAGTTGATAAGAAAGCGCTTTCGAAATCCCATGAAAATCGAAATCTCATAAGGGAAAATCTGAAGTGGAGAAGTTTGATATGGAGGAGAAAAAATGAGTAGGTAAATGAAGTGTGCCCAACGAGAAGAATACGTGGAGAGTACCACTATTACCCATGCTATGAAGGCACGAAACGTTGGTTAGGCAATATACAAGGATGTGTTGCCGTATGGCTAATATTAATTTAGTTTAATGTGTACTCAACTTTGGCACGGTTGTGTACATTAATTCTGTAGCCCCATCCTGACCCGCGTTTTTCTCCGATTTTCCTTCGGGTAGAGGCGGATTTCTTATACAGGTTCTCTAGGCTTCGTCTAGGGGCGTGTTTATTGTAACAACAAATCGTGAATTTAGTGGGTTTTTTTTCAACTCTTATGATTTTTAAACTCTATACTCAGAATAATCTATAGTTCGATAATAACTTGTACATGTAAATTTACAAACATATTTGCGTTAAATTACAAACATATTGACATTATATATGTATTATAACTCGCAGCTAACTTTTTATCTTATCTAGGAACTTTTGCTGAAATTTTTGAATCCGCCTCTGCCTTAAGGGCCCTTGATCGGAATTGATGGGATGGTCCCTTGCTTGCTTCCGGAGAGTAAATTAGTTTATTGTCCTCCACGTGGTCATACGCAGTCTGTACTGTTTTTGACAATAAATTTATTATTATTATTACCTTATCTTTCTAATTATATAAAAAATTATAATTGAGAATGATGTCCAAATAAAACAATTTTTGGACCACCAACTTTTCGGAAATTTATATTTCCCCTCATTTGGGCAGTTTAAGTTCACCCGTGCATCCCATCACACCATTCTACACACTGCGTGAAAGTGCCACCATGGCGTCACAAACACAACTGACGTCACATTAATGGAATGTAACTTAATTCATGGAATGTTTCTTATTATTTCAAAAAAATAAATGTCGGAAATATTAGGAAACCCTAGACGGGATTGGCTGCTCAAGAGGAAAGATCATGGAATGATAAATGAAACGTCGTTTGTATGCTGCTCATTGTTTTAATGTTATAAAGATCATTGTAGAATACTGCAACAGTGTTAGTGGCTTCATTCAAGAAATAAATCTAGAATATTTTATCCCAATAATACAGCCTTTAGCATAGTTATAAATTATTATTATTATCATCATTATTATGTGAATTGTTTATTTTTTCTTAGCAAATGCTGATTGGTATGAAGGTACTGGCCACGTGGCCAAATGTCTGTTCCCTTCCATTTTCCAGAAGAATTTCCTGTCTATGTTAGTTGTTGGGATAATATTACCATTGCTGCTGTTATAATTATTTATTTATTCATTACTAATATTAAAATTGAAACAATAAAGACAGAGGTAGGTGATGTAGTGGAAAGCAGCGGCAAAAAGGCATGCCTAAAAGGAAGGAAAATGTAGCGAAGATACAAGCGGAAAGACAGAGACCCCAGAATGACTATGTGGCAAACGAGGATGTCATTAAAGGATGTTAAAAAATGCCAGAAGTTAAAATGTGTATGGTTATTGTTGTTGAGAATACATCCAATTAAATGAAAATGGACAATTTTAGTATTATCATTGAAATCTCATAATCACATATTTGGATGAACCCTAGAGAAACTTACAAAATTCCCAACTTGTGCTTATATAAATTAATGAAACTCTTTACCTTATGATCATGAGGTATACATCTCGCGAAGAAACGTTTGCGTGCGCAACACAGCTCGTGTGGAATAGAGCCCTTAATCAACAGAGAACCGTCAGGGACGAAAATATAATGCGAAAATTCTCATACTGCCGGGAAATCCTACAAATAATGGCGACAATCAGCTATAGTTGGTCACATGATTCTATAGTTTCTCCCTACCTTTCTTTACTTTCCACCAAAAAGAGGTGATCATCGCGTAAGAGCTATCGCCAAAGAGGCTATGAGAATTTGTGCGTAGTAAATATGGCTATTATGAAAAATTAAGTGCTCTTAAGTGGACAGGCTGTCGGTCCTCTCTTAAGGTGGGACCAGCGCTCCAATTTAGTCAAATCTCAGAGATGTATAATTGTTTCTTTTATTTTTATTCTAATTATTTGTAATAATCAGTTAATACTGTAGTACAAACAATTTGCAGGAACTCGCTTGACTCGCTTGAAATGCATGAGAGCATGTAAAAGCGACAGGGCGCTACGGTTCCTTGATTTACGCATCTCACCTCGGAAAAAGTAAAAACGACCGCTGACCTGTAGATAAAAGTGATATAAAAATATTTACGGTAAAATACACATTAATTTTCTATCACTTTCTGGATTTCAATTTTTTAATAAATGTTTTCTCCATAAAACACAATGTATTACACAATCAATTTTAATTGCAATTATTTCATTTAACTAGCCGATGAGGTATGTATTTCAAGTTGAAATGACAATAAGAACATGTTTCTCTGTTTATTTTTACCGATTTCGTTTGTTTTTTTGTGTGTGTGATTTAATTCTACTTACGCTAGTGCTACCTTAATTAAGGTCTCTATCGCAGGAGAGGTTCTCATCGACTGACGTAATCGCAGAGGCACCCGAATCCCCCAGAAGTCGTCGCCGTGGGTCGACGGGACAGCCTTGTTTGGCGGAGAGTGTGGCGGTGAAGACAAGGTCGTAACGGGTTTCCGAGCGCACGGGACACAATTCTCGACGATCGGAAAACAACAACCGAGACGCTGGAGTGAGGTGACATAACCGCACATAACACATAATTGTGTTTGAAGAGGAAACGAGATACGACAAAAACTATCGTATTTGTAAATGGGAAAAATGCAGCGTACTATTGAAGCTCATCTACATGGAGCGATTGTTAGTAGGTGGATCGATTAGCTGGGTTTACCAACAACTTGGCCCACGTGGAGGGGTTAGTAGAAGTAGTTAGAAGAAATAGTTAGAGTTATTGATACTAGGAGGAGCTGGATAGAGGAAGGAAGGTTTGCTTTTCAGTATTCACAGCTATATGAACTGGGGCATTCACGTGAAAAGCTATAAATTTTGTGCCCCATCGGGAATGGAACCCGGAATGACTCGGTGATGAGCAACGACACTACCACCTGAGCCACGGGTAGGGACAAAATGAGAGTTCTAAATGAGAGTTCATTTTAATGAGAGTTCAGTCAAAAGTCAATTTGATTTTTCCCAAAACTGTTTAACAATGACTCTTATTTAATTTATTAAAAATAATAATACTCGTAAAACGTTCGACACATGGAGCCGTAACCTTCCGATCAAGAGTCCTAAGGCTGTCGTGGATTTATCATTTCTGTCGCCCAAGTTTCAATATCCACAGAATATCAACAAATTAAAATTTAATAGAATACAATAATTTATTTAATAAATATTTATCGAACCTTTAAATTGTTTTGAAAATATTGCTAAAAGTTCATTAATATTAATCTCGAAATTTTATGAATTATTGTTTAATTCTAACAATAGTATTGATGAGACTGTCACCCTAGGGCAGAACCTAGAGAAACTATTTATTAAAAACCGCCTCTACCAGAAGGGTACCACTTTTCCCTCGGATTGAAAATCTATAGCACGAAAATCATCCCAGCAGTATATTTTTATCATAAAAAGTTTTTTTCATGTGAGTTTTCTGAAAGAAAAAACTGGGGAAATACAGCGAGTGTGTACATTAAGGGTGGTATTAGGGGTGCGTAGCTCCGAAAAATTGCGGGAGAGTGAATAATCGTAAATAACGCTATTTTAATAATTGAGACTCAATATTGAAGATTAGTTCCAATCGGGGAAAACTTCTATTTTACTGATTTTAGAAAACTACGAGCGGGTATACGTCATTTCCGGCACGTTAACATGTTTTTCTTTCTTCAGTTAGTAAATGTTAAAAATATATTTATAAATTTCACTCTACCTAAAAGTAGCTGAAAGAAATTCCTAAACTATTTTCGATTGCGCTAACGCACTCGATGAAAACTGGATTGCAACCTTTCATTTCTACGTTGACTTGTATCCATTCTAATTTTCTTCTAATTGGGCTCTTTTTTTTTCCTGGTACTCTTCTATCATCTTCCTCATTTAGTTGCTCATAAAAAAAGTAAGTGTTGTTGCACGCCATCGTGTTAAACAGGTGAGTCGGAGCGTGTTAGACTCATAACGAGTTTTTTATTCGTCGAGTAAGAAGCAGACAAACTTTATATGAGTTAAAAATATATCGCTTCTGAAGAAAAAATAATAATTTTAATATTATTGATATTTTTTAAATAAATGATTTCATGATTGACGATTTTTATGGACCTAGTGTGGTTAGTAGGTAGAGAGCTCTTCTCTTATGCCAACGTCCCAACTGACTCCCTGGCCAATTTAGCGTGTTGTAAAACGAGTGTAGGATATTCCGGGGGTCACACCGGCCAGAGCGACATTCTGACCATATCTCATCCTCCTACAATGGAGCCGAAGTCTTGGCAATTGCGGAGCTCTATCCTTCACAAATCCCATCTTAGGACTTATTATGAGACAGTTTAACTTTTGATTTTTTTAAATGAAAAGGTTGTTCATTAAAAGATCGCAAAACAGGAAATTATTTATTTCAGAAACTCCAGGAAGAAATATTAATGAATTAATTATTAATAGAATTAAATTGGAATAGTGATTTAAGTCTGATATTAATCCTCGTAATGATAACACGAAAAACTTATATTGCAGGTCCGCGCTGTCTAATTGGCGGTCCGCGGGTCATATAAGAACCACGAAACATTTCTTACGGTCTGCGAGTACATTTTACATCAAATGTTTCACCAAACGTTGGGGAGTTCTACTTTGTGTTATAAAGTAAGTGCAGATTAATTTTCTTCGCACAGGACGTCAAAGACACACTACTTCAGTGCAGTGAAACTAGCAAAGAAGTGTATTCCCTGATTCGTTTATTTTTCTAGTTAGAAAATATTTCAAGAGTTCATTAGTGAATGTTCTCAGAAATGTATTCGTTTTTCCAATTATGCTCAAAATAAAAACAAATTACTTTTTCTTCCTCGCCAACGTTTTGGGCACATAGTTTACATCTGTGTACAAAATCACTACACATTGTATGTACACCACACAAAGCTATAACAGACGAAAAAAATACGCTTCTTAATCGCACCAATCCTCAACAAGTTTACTGTATATTTTTCACTGTGCCTATTATCATATTCATCACTGCGAAGGCAAGTTCTAAATTGCAGTAACATTCAAACTTTGTGTAAATGTTGCGTAGGGGTTAATCAATATTTCTTTGTTCTCAAATGTTTTATTACTGGCCATAATCAGGAATTCTGTTATCACGCAAATGGCGAAAAAGGAACGGCGAATCCCGTAAAATAACTTGTGTCGTATAAATAAAATTAATTACACACCTTTTTTACTCCAAGAGAACACGCGAGTTGGTGGTTTTCCGTTTACTAATTAGGGTGACCGCAGCTACGCTCTTGGCTAGTGTAAGACCATTATGCTGCCATCAACAGCCATTTTTCAGTCGATTTTATACCTTAATATCAAACTTTAATTTCCTATTACAACATTAAACTCTACTTCTAGAGTTATTAATTACTTGTTAATTTTCGTTTCAGGAAGTAGTCTTCGCGAAAGATTCAAAAACTGCCGCTTAGGTTATTGGTCTATCCTTATCTGTTCTTGATGATCTTTTGCTATTGTTCGGAATTGAGCCGAATGCTAGCTTAGCACAAATTTTGTTTCACTCGTTCATCTTCAACGAGAAAAATGCTTTGACTCACATGGGATTCATGGGTAATTTTGTAGTATTTTGTATTACTGCGTTGGGTTGCAGGGATATGACTAAGGAAATAGGTTTCAGTAGCGTACCAAGTTAAGCTTCGATTGGAAAGTATCGTCCAGAACAGATTAGGATAGTTTCATTACTTGAATGGTATTTTACTACCTTTGGCGACGAATACAAGACAAAACTGTCCTTGAATTGTCATCCCAGCCCGACAAATAGTGGGACAGACGGAGTAGCCGCTGAGTTCAACGACACTGCGCGCTCCGACGACTAACTGACGTAACAAAACCCAAAGACAGTCGCGCAGCCGTGTTCACATATTGCAGAATCCTTACTAATACTAAACGAATGTGAAAGTCCACTTATCAGTTTGCGAAGGCTTGACGTCTAAATTACTGAACAAATCTTGAAGAAATTCGGCAGAGTGGTAGCTTGAAAAATGTTCCTTGGGATGCTTTATCGTCGTAAATTCAACATTTCTTATGCTCCATTGTTACGCATATTTCCAGGAGACCTCGTAGTCTGATTCATCAACGTAGTGGGAAGATTATTAAAGATGGGAACTTGAAATATTGAGAATTTGTACTCTTAGTGTAGATATTCACATAGAAAGTATTTTTAGGAAATTCAAAATTTGAGTAATAAATTACGCCAAAATAAAATTTTAAATAAGGAAAAATTAAACGAAATACGTTTTTATTGTCGATGGTGTGCTAACTTCCAGCAGTAATTGTATTCAATATTATTTGTTTAAAATGAATGGTAGTTAATTAACTTTAGCGGTGATAAAATATAATTAATATTTTGTCAAGTGCTGTGATGGTGCTATTTCGAACGGTGGGCCACATGCGGAACGAGACGCAGGGTTTTCATTTGGCTCACATTCCAACTTAGCACGTATAACAGTTTTGAGGATTTGCGCATGAAATTTCCCAAATCTTTCAAGTGGGAATGTATATAGCAATGATGTCATTTTCTGTCCTTTGAGACCGAACGGCTGAAATCACGGCATTTTGCATACAATATGGATCGTGTGAAGCAAGCTTTAGCTGAGTTTCATTTTCGTACGCCATCACAGTTTGGAGGAAGAGTTATGGTGCTAAGTGTCGGTGTCAATGTCTCAAAATATAATCTCCGCAAATATTTTCCAACCTACCTTACTCTCGAAACGAGTTAGTGTGCAATGTTTTCCAAGCAAACTTAAACTCCGTATGATAGTGATGCTGGGACAGAGCCAACACTTCTGCAAAGAACTTCCAATAACGTACGCTTGACTTCAGTTAGTTCTACAATTATATTACACTCATCAGCGCCCGCTCTAGCAGTCGCCCCGAACAAAAAGACATACTGCCGCCCCTTCAAGTATTTACATATTTTTAAATAAAGGTGCATATTTTTAATTTTCATTAATAATCAAATCATTTTATTTAATCAAGCAGTACAAAACAGTTGTCTGAAATAGATATTTTCTCTTATACGTATTAACTGTACCGCGCCCCCATATGATCTGAACAAACATAACGAGATTGGTAGTATATTTATTCATCTCAGAAACTCTTATAACCACGGATTCGACGCAAATTGGTCCTTTGCAATATTTTTTTCGCAGTCAGTCATTTTAACACCCCCCCCCCCCGAATACACACACTTTAAGGGTGCAAGGGGTGTCTTCTTTCCGTAGGTAATGAATTTAGACTTAAACGATATAATTAACAATTCAATGGCGAATAGAATACGTCAGTACCTGATGTAAGGAAAGTTGAGAGAGATAATACTGAATGGCGACAATGTGTGGGCATTGAGTTTCGTATTGTTAGCGATTTTTAAGAATGCGAGAAATGAATTTAGGAATATAATAACAGTAATTCTTTTATTTTATGATTAATTCAAGAATATTATTATAAACAAATGTTAATTAGCACGAGTATTATGGTTAATGAAGCACTGTCAAGGCTGTTTTAAATTGAGAAATAATTATGCTATTAACTTACTATGAATTATAAGCAATGGTGTTAATTGCTTGTGGATATTAAATTATTACATAAGGAAGAAATAGTTTCACAAATAAAATTTTGTAAATCCGCGGTCTTTAATGTATTTTCCACAGATAATAAAGCATTATATGAATACATATAAAATTATAGCAATATTTGCTAGTTCAAACTGAGAGATATTACACAAAAAGGAGAACATAAGTGAAAATTCGACGTATACTCACTTTTACTTATTTGAAAATGTACAACTGTAAGATTTATTTACGTTGAACTTTTCTATGAAATTAGAATGTTTATTATAATTTAATGTTGCAAGCGAATTGATTTCATGGCAAAGGACGCATCCCTTCCGTTCGTGGGAGTCCACGGTGCAGTGTCCGTGACTTTTTGTGTTCCTGAGTCAGTCCTTCTGTCCAATAAGGATGGACTGATATGACATGATATGAAATTATGACAAGCTTCAGTCATAATAATTAATAAGACTTTTTCATTATGACAAATTTCATAAGAGTTTTCACGTACTTGAGTCGTATCTGACATTTTACATTTAATACTGTTATTCCAAACACACTATTTAAGCTTTAGATACGTATTTTATTCCTTTGCGTACTAATGGTTCATGAAGATCAATTTCTTTTTTTAGACCACACTCATTTTAATTCAGTTTTAAACTATTCTCCCCACATGATTGTAGAACGGTGCTCTTAGCTGACGAAACTGATTTGTAAACATGTAAACTTCAAAAAGATTTGTTATAACCACTTCTCTTGGGTTTATGCCAATCGTCCCATTGTAAACACTGATAAAACGGTAGCTATGTGTTTTTACAAAGTTCCCCTGATGTCATTTTCAACAAACTGAACCCAAACAAACGAATGGTGCAAAAAATATTGCATAATTTTTATGCACCTTTCTCAATCATTATTATATGACGAAATGAAATTATTGCAGAAGAATATTTTCCTAGATAATACATAAACCTATGCGTCATTATTTGTATCTAATGATACAAAAAGTCGTGGTATGAAAGGTAATCTATCGTATTTCAATGTAAAGCAATTTTAGAAATTCCCTTTAAGGATATTTTGTACTAGCGAGTTCTAAACATGCAGGCAAATATTATACTTATTTAATTTGGTTTGCTATTTTAGAACCAAAAATGTTGAAGTTTATTTTGCGATATTTTGTGTTAAATCGTTCTGATCGACTTCGTGAAACCTGTCTTCCGTAGATGTTACTTGATGTTTGTTTTCTAATCTCGTTTTACGCTGCAAAACGTGGATGCAATTTAGTATAAGTTATCAGTATCCGGTTTCTCCTGTTCACACATTTTAATGCATCTCTTATCTTCATTCCAGTGTGAAATATTATTTTATCTTTCCTCTTGGTATATTAACATTAGGAAATTATTCCAAAAACTTTCAATTTGTACCCAACATGGTTGAGCGAGAAAGATCATTTTTATTGCGCTTTTAGACAACTTCAAAGAAAATCCTACAAAAACAATTTTGTGAAATGAACAAAAACATCCTTTGATTTTCATCCGAAGTAAGAACTCATTTTGTTAAGTCAACAAAGAATTTAGATCAAAGACATGAAAAGAAAGAAAATTCAGCTTTAATACAAAATATGAATGAAATCAAAATAGGGAAGATCAATTGTTTAGTCAGGAAACTGCAAACGGCTGAACAGACAGACAGCATTCTGTAATCCACTTTTTCCATATTAGACCCTGAGTTCTTAAACTCGACACTTCCTGATGGCCATTAAGGTGGGAACAGCACTGCAAGTTAGTCAAATCACTGAGGTAAATAATTGTTTTCTTTATTTTCATTGTAACTCATGAAACACGACAATATGAATAATAATGGTGAAAAAACATGTCGCTTGACCCGTTTGAAATACACAACAGCATGTGAAAACATGGCGGCGGAGCACAGCTTCGTGATTTACACACCTCATCTCGGAAATAGTGAATTATCTTTCGCAGATGTCCCGGTGACCTATAGATAAAAGTGATGTAAACAATACTACGGAAAATTTACTACAAATTCAAGTAAACCTCCATCACTTTCGTGATTTAAAAGTTGGTCTCATTTTATAAATGTTTTCTCCATAAGACGCAATGTATTCACACATCAATTATCTCTTTTAAATGGCTGATGAAGTATGTTTTTCAAGTTGAAATCAAAATAAGTACATGTTACTCTGTTTATTTATGCCGATTTAAGATCTTTTATTGATTTAATACGCTAGTACTACCTTAAGTCGGTCAAGGGATTAAGAATTCTAGGTACCCTTAAACTCTTACCTGTTCTAATTGCTTGCTGCTCCGCCGCCCAGCCTCATGCTAACCGACGGACTTACCGCAAATGGATCTAGTTAGTCACTCATTGGAGAGTTATTTAAAGTCCTAATCCTTAAGTCCCTTCGAGTTTAATGGTGAAATTTTCCTCTGACCTGAGGAATTGTTAAGTTTAAGTACGGCCATTAGATAATGGATATTTTAAGGAAAATTTCACAATCTAAAATTTTAACCGAGTTTCATGAGAAAATAAAACTTTTAGGTAACATAGTATATCGTGTTATATTCATACCAACATCAAGTCGAATGGTAATGATGATAATTTCATCTCAAAACATACAATAAAACAATTGAGTATTCCGCATTGTAGCCAATGTTATAAACCCACATGTTTCCCACTGAATATTTGCAAATTTACGTATTCATTTTGGGGACACACTGCACAGAGAATCGAAACTTCAAAATTCACAAGAGTATGAGTGATGTGTAAATCTTATGCCTCGAATTTAAATTTTACTTTGTCTTTATATTTATGAAACAGTAATATTTACTAATACAAAAGTATGATATTGATTTTATGATAAATTCTTTGTTCAAGCACAACAAATGTTAAGACAAAGTTCACCGATTTACAGTGGCGGCTGAGGGGGCCGAAGCTTCGGAGATCGGTTAAAAAGTTCGAAACCAATGAAATCAATATTTTATAAATAAGAAGTGTTAATTTAATAATTCGTAAATTTTTTATCGGCCTTAATAAGTTTTGGGGGATAGTTGGACCCTTCCCACTCTATAAGGATATTCTGGGTGCACCACTGCCCATATAAATGCCGATCATTTTCCAAAAATAACCTAGCGATTCAGGAAGGAATTGAAGCTACTGCATCATTGCTTATGGAACATTGATATATTTATTGATTTATTTTAAAGAATTACTTTATGCGTATCGAAATCAAATTAATTGAAAGATTTAAATATGTCATATTGTCAGCTTTTTTTATTCCCGTATTTGTTTCTTTGGTTCGTGGAAAGGGAATTGATTCGATTTATTAGATCAAGATGCTTGTCTTGTCTTCTTGTTGATATACAAATCATTGTCCAATTAAACGAAAGAAGCAAGAGTAATAAAATACTTGCTTAACCCGAGCAAATAATTTATACAAACAGTAAAACTACATTAAGAGAGAGTAAATATATCAAATTGCAGAACAATTGTTGACAAAAACAACTTACCTCGGTTAGAGAACTTGCAACACTGGTCAACCAAAACATTCACGCAGTGCATTTCAGAGACAACTGGTAGTTCCATAAACGTTCCATAATTCGCATTATATTGACGAAAATTGTAGAATTCACACAAACATTAAAATCATAAGGTTATTGTTTATTCATGTATTTGTTTATTTACAAGATTCACATAAACAGAATAACCTTTGGGTATTTACTTATTTAAGTACCATCTTCAGTATTAGCGCGCTCTCACGTGGTATAGGCAACGGGAGACCTTTTAAGAACTGACGACAGGTCGAAATTATTTTGTATTATAAGCACATTATAAAAGAGATAGTTCACAGTTAAAATGTTAGCTTACACTTGGATTTTAAACAAAGTACGTTTGTTTATAAATAATTACAAAGGATTTTGTAAATAGTAGTATAAACAAAGGATGTTGATATTTAGTTATCCTTCATAAATATGATATGACAATTAATTCCCATCCCAGTTTCTCCAGTATTTCCAGTTCCATATAGAATAAAAAATAGAATAAAACTATATTTATATTCAGATACACAAAATATAGTAAATGGTAATTATACTACTGAACACACACACGAACAATGGTGCATGACAATACATTACCATCTACGAAACGCATATTTGCATCATATCAGATCCCTCATACGTTCCCGTGACAATTATTGCTCTATCTTATTTTGAACTTACGACCCGTCCCAGCTTTGCCCGGGATTTTTTTGTTATTTATTATTTATCTCTCGTTGCATAGTGTTTACAAAAATATTATTTGTCTCGAACATTTGTAAAACAGTTTAAAATATTTATTTATAGATCGCATTATTCTCCGGTTCTCCTTCGGGTAGAGGCGGAATTTTTATACAGGCTCTTGGCTCTTGCCTAGGGGCTCCGGTCTATTGTTCTGATTTTTCTTGAATTTAGAGTTATTTTAATAGTTCCGACTTATAAACAATATTTCCAAAAATCTATAGTTTGATAATAAGCATACTTGTTAATTAATTTTTTTGATGTTTTATTAAAATAGAAAATTTGTTGGTATTCTGTTCATCTTATATAAATTGTAGCTAACTATTTTTGTTCTCATGTTAGGTGCAGAAATGATAAGTCTGCCTCTGCCTTAGGCCGCTTGATCGGAATTGATGGGATGGTCCCTTGCTTGATTCCGGAGAGTAAATTTGTTTATTGTCCTCCACGTGGTCATACGCAGATTGTAACTACTTTTTTCACAATAAACTTTTTATTATTATTCGTAGTAATGGGGGTTAAATGAGACAGAAACTCGTCAATTGAGGTGTGCACATAAAAAAGGTTCTAAGTGCCAAAAAGAAGAAAAAAATCGTAGAAAACGTTCTTCTGGACGACGCTAATGCTGTGGTCATCGATTACGAGCCACAATAGCTGATAGCAACCAAACTATGTCGGTCAGAAGCTAGCGTTAGTATTAGAGTCTTCATCAATATGAGTACCGTCACCACGCTTTGCTAAGTGCGGTGTACCATGCTGTAAGTGCCATTTAGCAGTAATGTTTGTTGTCGTTTTGTGCAAGTGATGTTAGCATCGTGCGGCAGAGTTATAATTTCGATTCTTTTAATTGAATTTTCACCATATTTAAAATATTCCCTACATTTTGAAGATAGTCATATTTATTAAACATGTTACGTCGAATGAAAATGGGAGACGGGACCGGGGATCGAACCCGGGACCTTGAGCTTTGCGCGCTCATGCGCCTACCGACTGNCGTCTCCCATTTTCATTCGACGTAACATGTTTAATCTGTTACCTGGCGGTGAGGTTCACCGCAATCTAAGAGATTTCTATAGTCATATTTAGTTCAAAAAAATGTATTATGAAATCTTTCATAAGGAGAATTTCCTTGAGATATTCTTCTCATTGCGCATTGCCTATTTCTTATACTCGTATGTTTATAGTGTAATGTGCATTATATCGTACGGGGAAACCGATATCACAATATGTTTTCTCAATAGTTTGTCGTAACGCCTGGCCAAATGATAGTTGTTAGGTGTGGCACATACTCTCCTTTCGGTGGTATTCCTGGTACTTTTTGAAATAATGTGTTGCGATTAGAACTTTCTCCATATTTTTATATATTTGGCATTTACCATGGTTTCAAACGATTATCTTAAATTTGGACAGAATTTCAGTTTTTTTAATCACCATTAGTTGCCAAATCAAAAAAGTAGTGAATTAAGATTTTTCCGTAATTTTCCATAATCAACTATAGCGTTTAATCAGTTTTTTATATCTCCTGGAAAATAAATTTTGGGTCTTAGAACCTTTTTTATTTACTTGCCTCAATTCTGCTTTAAAGTTTGGGAAACAAGGACAGGAGTAGTTTCTCTTCGCAATCAAATGTAGACAGTAATTTTCAATGTCAAGTGTGTACAATGTTATCGAGAATTACGAAAATTTTGCATTTGCTTGCATTCTACTTAGTCCTGGAGAATCCTCAATTGTTGACGAAAGTTGTCAGTTTATAATTGATTGATCAAATCTCAAGATAATTCCTTTAATTATTCATGAGGTGAATAAAATCAAGAATTAAGTCGGTGGAGTGTGAATCATCCCCAGAGTATTCCACGAGTGCTTGTTGCCTCGATATCTTGACTTGAAATTATTCTATCCTATTAATTGATGTGGCATAAATAACTAGCAGAAGAATCCACAATAATGCAATTATAATATATACCAGTTATGTAATTTATTTGAAGAAGAATATTTTTAACAGTTTCGCTGATATCATCAGTCCTTCAAAGAATAATTCGCACTAGAAATCTATCTCTCCGAATTCCCAATTATCTGGATCCATTTTTTGTGAAGAAATATGTTAATATATATGTAAATCCAATAATTTAAACTCAACCGTTTTTTTTTGTATGTACTTCGATGATTCAGGATTCAGTCAGGTTCGGTGTTCAAAAATAAAAATCCATTCTTCCAGTCAACTATAAATTAATAATTGTGTTTAGGATCAAAAACATTTGTTTTAGAATTTTTTTTCTTATAACTACGTGAACAGATTTTTTTGAATTTTGTTATGTCAGAACTCACATGGGAACTCCTATTTTATTTACATCTCCTCTCCATCTTTTTCTTTCTTAACAGTCATCTTAGACAATACAACATATCACTCTAAATAGCCTTCACGATTGTAGGACAATTGTATACGTATGTACGTACATATGTGAGTTTGCACAACAACCAAATCACATCGTTTGTCACACTATTTTACTTATCATTGCTGGCCCGATCTTTATACGTAGGTAGTTCTGTATATTGTACTGGCTTGTTCACAACTGTTAAAAGTACCTAGCATTAGGTACCAACACGACTTGTGTTTGACCTTCTGCATCCCCAAATATGCATGTACTCCTATAATCAGTTTCATCAATAAAAACATTTTTCTTTTTTGTGTCGTGTTTTTTCCTTAATCACTGAGCTTCAAATCCAATCACCCGATCGTCTGGACATGTGAAATGGCCCGATCCTCAATTAAAACGTATAATTGGATTTGTTGTGTACAAACGTTAAAAGTAAATTAAATGAAATACCTTTAACATTTAGACAAAATAAAAATATTGTAGATACAATGTATTGAAGCACATTAACTAAATGTGCAATAATGAAGAAATAAAAAGAAAAACATAAGTCATATAATTACTTTTATCTTTTTTTACTAGCGGTACGCACGGTTTCCCTCCGGTGGGTTTTCTTCTTCTTCAAAGTATTTCATTAAACGTTGAAACTAAGGAAAATACTCTTCCAACAATAAATAATTTTACTTAAAAAAAGTAAGTCGGTAAGTTCGTACGATCACGTGGGAGGAAATAAACTAATATACTCTCCGGAAACTAGCCAGGGACCATCTCATATATTCCGATCAAGGACTCAAGGAATTTAATATTTTAAAAAGAAGTTATTTAAGAAATTTGTACTTTTATACATTTTTTATTTCCAAAATAAATCGTAGCTATTAAATGCTTTAGGAATTTGTGATTAAAGATAACAAACGTATTTACGTAATTCCCGCCTATATACCGAAACAAAAACGGACCACGGTGGGATAACAGGGACAACGTACAAACTAAGTTTTACACGTATTCATTTTATACCAGTATATTCATTATTCTTATGAAATGTTTAACTCCTGTAAGTTGAACGCCTCGTAGTCATGCCAACCTGCCATTGGCTGGCGCCGAGTGATATAGCAAAGGGAGGGAACACGTCATTAGTTTCGCTGTGTGAACGAGGTGTTGCGTCATGTTCTGGTCGCGAGTGGAAGCATCTAGATTCCTGCTACCTGACTGCCCCGACACCTTGCAAGCGTTGCGTCAGAATTCTAAATCCATATACCGGTCTCGTTACGACGAGCCACGAGGAAATATTGAAGTGAAATATATTAGTGGAAATTCTTGACAACGTGTTGCAATAAGTACATGATATCTTAAACCATAATTGAACCTCCTAACCACCAAATATATCACTACAACCACATGTTTGGTTTAATGATGAGATTCAATTATAGCTGCAGAGACCCCTGAATATGACCTAATAGAAGTCGATACATTGGCATTCTGATGAATAATGTATTTATTAATCCGCCTCTGCCGTAAGACCCCTGATGGGCATTGATGGGATGGCCCCTTGCTTGCTTCCGGAGAGAAAACTAGTTTATTGTCCTCCACGTGGTCACACGCAGCTTGTAACGGCTTCTGTGACAATAAATGTATTTATTTGTTGTGACCTAAACTCAAGATATAATATATTTATTGTTAAATATATTATACAATATTAGTTCAAATTAAATTTGTTAAACACCACACATTCCACATAATATTTGTAGTGAACATTTAAGCGAACGAAACATTTCAAACCTGTTGGGTCCTTCGTAAGGAGTAACAAATATTGAACATGGCAACGTAATGTGATGTAACGTAATCATAACTGCAGAAACAGGTTTAAAGAGTTATGTTACGCTAAAAGTTCGCAATAAATATTGTGAATTCCAACAAAGGTGGTACAACAAATTTAATTAAAGTAGATTTAAAAAAATTGACGTAAATATACTCACAAGGAATATTGTCTTGACTGGAAAAGTTTTTTAAACAATTTATTTCCTTTTGTTATTATCTTATACTTAACCCTTCACTGGACAATTTTTTATTGTTATAAATTTAATATATAACATAAAATATGCTTAGTAATACGGGAAAATATTTTTTTTAATCTAACTTGCAAATTTTTGTTTTTATAGACTAAAAATCGGTATGGGTCTCAGAAGGAACAGCGTCCACTTGTGCGTCGTAGAAAATAGGGTTACATCTATTTCTGCTCCATTCTATCCTTATATTTGATCAATTATTCATTATTTAGCATTGGAAATCAAGCAATAAATTGTAAAATAACATCAACAATGTACTTTTGGAAGTTCTGGAATGTTTTCGGAAATTTTTGGAAAATCAAATAATAATAATCTCACTAAGCCTTGTTTCACAATACGTTTCATTCACACAAAATAAAATAGGTCTATCTTTATGAAACCTACGTCATGTCCAATTTCTCCATTTGACACAGCAAGCTCGTTGTCATTGAAATGGAGATATTTTCTTATCATTTCAAAACGTTTTACGGCAATTCTCTGAAGTATTATTCTATTTCGTATAATTTCATTCCAGTAATTTCTGGCGTATGGTATATGCGCTAGTAACGTTATGACGCAAGTAATTTTCTTAGTTCAATATTAGTAATGGAGAAATAATGTTGGTTTGAATCTAGTTGAACACTATATTTGTGAGTTTCAGTACAACTCTTTTTTTTTTCAAACAACTCTTCAGTGAAGAAAGAAAGAAGATTCTAATTGTAATTTCTCCAGGTGAAAAACACCAGCCAGTGAAACAAATTTCTTCTTCGGTTCTAAACAGGGAAGCCTGTTTCCATATTCTGGGGTGAAGGAGGCGACGTTATGAGAATGGAGAGCTTTCGCTTCACACCCCTTGTTCCATACAAGCATGGATTGCCTCTTGGTTGCTTAGTAGATGTAACGGAACTGTGGTTTCACATTTTATACAAGTAGTCTCTCTCTAGATTAGCCACCTTAGGAGTGAATAAATCTGGTTCCTCAGGTATAAAGGCTGCTTCAGGTTGGCCTGAAGATACTTTGTTTCAACAACAACACTCAATTCGTAAATAATATTGTCTTCCTTTTTCGCATTGTTGTAATCTGAATTTTAAGTTCAATTAAAAGTTCACTAACTGTTGATATTGCTAGAGCAATGTCCAACTCTGCTGTTATCTCAACTTCTATCACCCGATCGGTAATATTTAAACAGTTCAAAAGAACACATACACACGTGAAAAAACACAAAGAATAACGATTCACACTTGTAATTGAGAAACAGAACTCATAACCATTAACATCGCTCTCTCAACATTGCTAGAGAAATATCATCTGAACTGATAATTGTTTGAGCAAAGTGAGAAATTGGACAGTGAGTCTCAGAAGGAACAAACTGTTTTTATCAACTAATAAATATATGATATTAAAAAGTTAAGTAAAATGTTAATAATTCTGTTTTTTAAATTGTACCAAACCGATAAAAATATTTGTAACACAATTGTTACAATCTAACGCAAAAATGCGTATTCACAAAAATCAGTGAATTAAAAAAATACTTAATTGCGTGTTTGTGTGTTGAGATTTAGCTGTTCAAATTTGCGAACTATCTCTTCCTCATGCTTTGACTATTACGACTAACAATTTCTGTCGTGTAAATATGGTACATTATAGATTTATCAGAAGAAAAAGAACAGTTTGGATCATGTAAAACTCACCGCGCAGTGAAGGGATAATTCCATATTGTTAACTCAATGTTGAATACTGGGTAATGTTATTGGTGAAGGGGGTTGAAAGACGAATAGTGAAACACTGAAAACTCTTTAACCAGTACATTCTCTCTATTATCCGGTCCCGCAGGTTTCATTAGTTTTCACTATATATGTTCCTTCCAGGAGGTTCGGGCGCATTGTGGAAAAATGGTGTAACCATTTCCTCGGATTCCCAATGTTGCCATCAAGGCTCTACAGGAACACTTTGTTGAAACATTTTCGTCTTTCAGGGCTCATTGAAATAAACGCTTCTCTACATCTCTGTGGTGTCTTATTTCTTAATATATTACGTCGACAGTATTTCAACTATTATATTCGAACTATGAAACGTTAAAAAAATAAATGTCAAAACACATTACGGAATTCTTATATACTCTTTAATACAATAGTATTGTATCCCGAACAAGAAATAGTTGTGCAAACGATTATATTTAAAGTTCTATTTGGTTTTACAATTCAACTTTCTAGCTTTATTATATTGTCTTATTAATTATTATGATAAACTGATATGTCAAATGAAATTAATATTTCGACTACCAAATCTTTGATCGAGAATTTCGTCTTTATTGACACTAGAGATTTGCAAATAACCGTATAAAAGCTTCTGCAACATCAACGGAGACATGACGCCAAACAAAAAAACTGAAGTGCATGATAATTTCGGTTCTGCTTTGGTAATAATCACTAGTCTCACATTCATGATACTTCTTCAATTATACCCCTGCATAGTTGTTATGAATACAGATGGTTATAATGTATATAATAATGTATGTAGTCATGTGATGAAAAATGTGTTAATTTATTATTTCGCGTTGATTACCATATGTCTAGAGAAGGCGGGCAAATAAAGGAACTATCTCCGGAAGTTTAGTTATGTATCAGCACGACACGCAAAAGAGTCGTAAATAAATTAATTTATTTAGCACTTATTAACTTTGTTACAAAACCATCCTGGCCCGGGTTTTTCTCCGTTTTTCCTTCTGGTAGAGGCGGATTTATCATATAGGTTCTCTAGGCTTTGTCTAGGGGAATGTTTATTGTAACAATAAATCGTGAATTTAGTGTTATTTCAATTCTTATGATTTTTAAACACTATACTCAGAATAATCTATAGTTCGATAATAACTTGTACATGTAATTTTTTGCTTAAAATTACAAACATATTGACATTCTATTAGTATTATAACTCGCAGCCAACTTTTTATCTTATCTAGGAATTTTTGCTGAATTTTTTTTTGAATCCGCCTAGGCCTTAGGGCCCATGATCGGAATTGATGGGATGGTCCTTTGCTTGCTTCCGGAGGGTAAATTAGTTTTTTTTCCTCCACGTGGTCATACGCAGTTTGTACTGTTTTTTGACAATAAATTTATAAACTGTTAACAAGGCACAATACGTAAAATCGTCTTTAGAAAATTCAGAAAAGTAATAGTTTTATTTCACTTTTATTGAAAAAATATAGTGGATATGATCATTATGTATACTATATCATAATTATGTGTAATACATTTACCCTCGCCAGATAAGAATGTCAAATTAGTAAATCAGTTATTCAATATGTAATAAAGTCTTATAGTTTAATACTAGATAAATTATTTTTGTCAAGAAGAAAAGGAACGAAGTTTGTACGAAATCTCAAAATCGTTCAAGTGCGTTATTTTCTGTTCAGAAACTTAAATAATCCTCATGTGTGATATACAACGCTTATCTTGGTTAACCCAATTTTGCATAAAATTGCAACATCATATGGAGATATGATGCATCCAGATTGATTGAAGTGACTTTAAAAAGATTTCTAACCGATAAAAATGTTTACACTTTGAGTTAAACTTTCATATTGTGAATCTTAAAAACTCTCATTCAAGTATAATATCAGCAAGCAAATTCACGTATCTTTCAGGACAAAATACAAAGTCTACATACGCTAGAAAATAGTTCTTGTTCAGAGAATAACGCCAAAACAAGCAACAAAGAATTCAGAGAATACTTTTATCGCTTTCTCCCCAGGATGATCTTGTGTTTTATCCCCCTCCTTCTTTTTCGTTAAGTTTTTCCTCTTACTTCCTCTGCAACGCGTAATACAAGATACATATTTTATCCTTATTATTCGTTTGTGAGTTTCAGAAGTTAAAACTACTTGCGTTTAATAAATTTAGAGTTACGATGAAAGAAATGACCGATATGAAATTCAGTGAAGGATCCACCGGATCCATCTAAGCCCCTCGCCCAAAAAGAAATAAAAGTCCTGGATCTGTCACTGGCTCTGCCGTGTGCTGACAGGGGACAGTTTTAGAAGAGAATGCTCAACCTGGCCCGGGTTTTTCTCCGGTTTTCCTTCGGGTGGAGGTGGATTATTAAGGGGTCCGCACTTTTCAACTCTACCTGCGCGGCAGAGGATCAATCTGTGGTAGTCTGCAAGGCTGGACAAGGAAAATGTTTACAGACTACCGTCGCCGACAAACAGGAAATAATCAAGCAACATACTGTTGCTTCGCAGGAGTTATTTTTCTTATCATTAACAACAGGCGAAATAATGATCATTACATTAAATATTTTAATTTTGTTATTTATTTTTATTAGTATCTGAGTAAAATCAAATAAATGAAACAAAACATTTGTACTTGTTCAATCATTCACACAGAAGAAATTTAAAAAAATTGAATATGAAAAATTTGTTGAAGTGTGGTTTGAATGCTTAAGGAGAGAAACATATTTTATTCACAGCAACTTCAAGAAAACCCATTCCCACGAGCTTTCGTCTTCAGAGCAATATGGTTACATGAATCATTAATTAACTGATGAAATTTTAAATATGTAACTTACCCATATAACTGGTATCCAGCATTATATTTTCGTGGATTTCACACAGTGGTTGCTCGCAAGTATGACACTCTTGGATCGCACCTACTAATCACTAAAAGAAATGCAATGAATACTGTTAAGATTAATTTAAATTGACTCAGCGAATAACAGCTGATAGCGAATGAACAATTTGCCTCCCTTGAACAGTCTTTTTTTGTTTTAATACTTACGATTTATAAACAATATTTTCCGAATAATCTATAGTTCGATTATTAATATGTTCTTGTGAAATTAATTTTTTGTGATAATTACAAACATATTGATATTTTATTAGTATTATAACTGGCAGCTAACTTTTTATCTTATCTAGGAATTTTTGCTGAAATTTTGGGCCCTTGATCGGAATTGATAGGATGGTTCCTAGCTTGCTTCCGGAGAGTAAATTAGTTTATTGTCCTCCACGTGGTTATACGTAGTTCGTACTGCTTTTTTTTACAATAAATTTATTTATTTACAACCTTCAGCGGTGGTCAACAGCCTTCAACCACCCGCGACAGTCATTCGATCGTCAGTCAATAAAGTATTTTTGAAAAGCTGAGCACGTAGACGTATTAACATTGTTCCACTGCGGTAAAACCTACGAATGACGCACGATCTTAATGATGGTATTCTGAAAATCTGAAAATGTGTTCTATTTGAACGAGACGAAGTTGGTGTTTTGACAAAATAATTTCAAGTTCCCGTTTCAGATTGATGAAAACATTACCATACATGTATTCAAATTCTGAAGGAAAAAAATAACTTGTATTCCACCCTCTGAAAACTGGCACCTAAGGGCTGTAGCCTTATCTACCGATGATGTCACCCGGCACAGTTTCTTGAATAGGAAGAACCCTCCTTTCAATAATATTTATTTGACAAATTTCTTATTTGACAAATTTTTTCGTTAAAACGATCAAATTACAATTCTCGTTCACACCGCGTTATCAAAAGAACTATTGCGTAACTATGACACAAAATGTCAACAAATCAGTAAAAACATCTTTGTTTCATATTCCGATTGTTTATTCGTGTTTTACCAGACAGAAAGATATTTTCTCTTGAGCCACGTATTTGAAGTCTCGACCATGTAAAATGAGAAATAATATGTTTAATTAGAGATAAATTACATTGTTCTGTAATT
The DNA here is from genome assembly GCA_002313205.1 of Laupala kohalensis. Classification (NCBI taxonomy): domain Eukaryota; kingdom Metazoa; phylum Arthropoda; class Insecta; order Orthoptera; family Trigonidiidae; genus Laupala; species Laupala kohalensis. The sequence goes on from NNCF01126888.1 coordinate 45,677, forward strand.
AAAAACCGATTGAGAGTACATGCTTCGTGTCACCTCTCCTAACTGTTGCTACGTTTCAATTATGTTCACTTTATTTGTTTATTGAACGTCATAAATTACTGCCGAGTCGGACAAGTAGCACGCGTAGATGTTCTTATCGTGTAATGAATCACCCTGAAAACAATACAGAATTATTTTTTTTAATTTCAGGAAATTCTATAGATTCTTTTTAGAAATGATAATACAATTAAAAGAAAACTTTGTATTGAAAAACAATTACTACCAAAACAAAAAATTTGTGGGCAGGTTTCGTTTCAACATAAGAAGTGCTGTAAATCATGAAGAAATGTAAAATTTACTATTGTCACTGACTTATACAGAAATAATGCAAATACTTCTGGTTTATATACATAGAAATAATTTAACAAGAATTTACAGTTACAAGAAGAAGAAACTAATGGACTGGAGAACGAAAGAGAGAACACAGTGAACGCATGAAGAGAATTCGGGAGAAAGGGAATAAAAGGAAGAAAGACCGTTAAAATGCATTAATGTTCATTCTCTCTTCTTAACAGGGAATAACCTCACAAAATAATAATAATTACAATAATAATAATAATTTCAATAATAGTAACTAACTTTTCATCTTATCTAGGAATTTTTGTCGCTAACTTTTCATCTTATCTAGGAATTTTTGCTGAAATTTTTGAATCCGCCTCTGCCTTGGGCCCTTGATCGGAACTGATGGGATGGTCCCTTGCTTGCGTCCGGAGAGCAAATTAGTTTATTGTCCTCCATGAGGTCATATGCAGTTTGTACTGTTTTTTGACAATAAATTTCTTATTATTATTATTATTATTTCAATAATAATAGTAATGACAATAATAAAGTATAAATTATGTAAATTACATGGAAATCATTGTAAAGATAAAAACTGATTGTTTCAGCCCTTAAATGAGAATGGTGTAATCGATACTTTCCTCTTGCGAGTTAATTATGTAACAAGAAAATGTTTTTTACAAGCTAAATACATGATTCGGTGGAGACATGAAACAATTTCTTAGCTGATCGCATGCGGTCCGTGAACCATGTTCTAGAAACATCTAGAGTTTAAATTATTCTAGAAAAAGTCCATTTCTTCGTAGCGTGTCTGATGCCAGTCAAAGTCAAACGGAAAGAATAAAGAGACACGGAATGTGGACTAAAGTATCGATCATCCCAACTCGGAACTCAAATGCTTCGGAAGACTCGATTTGATGTGATTGTGAAATAGCTATGCAGGGAAAGGTGGGATTTACAGTTTCAGATATTGTCAACTTAAGTTACGAATTTCAGTCTAAGTTTTGTAACAATTACGTACTGTTAACACTATTATTCCCAAAATCTTGCTAACAAATCATAACAATTAAAATATAACTCGAAATACGAGGTTTATATTAAGAATAAAATGTTATTAAGAATTATATTTATAATGTAATTTAGCAGAAGATAAACCTTATGTAGTGTATGTTTCTATTTTCAATTTTATGTATACAGTAAGTCATGCCTATTTGCGTAAAATGTAGCAAAAAAGTACATGGTAAATAAATAATATATAAAATAAATTTATTGTCAAACAAGCAATTGCAAGCTTTATATGACCTCGCAGAAGTATTAATGACGCTGTCGCCACTGTAAATGCTGCCTAGACGCGAGCCTAGTATAAAATGTCCAGAAGGACTCATACAGAGCAACATAACGTTTTCCTCAGCAGGAAACGTGTAACACGTGCAGAAACGCGCGTTTACTCAAGAACACGAAAAGTTACATTTGCTCGCTCGCTCACTCGCTGACTCACGACCAACGACAAGATAGTTGGGAATGAGTTGTCCAACATGAGATATTCCGAGGTCGCTTGTGTCATCTTTGTATGATAACAAGTATTGATAAATTTTGTCACCATATGCGCCCCACCGCACTCGCGATACTTGAACCACGCGATGATATATCTTACACGTTGCGGAAATTAATTTGGGATAGTGAGTTGACTGGAACTCAAACCGTACATTGAGACCGTACTACTAAAAATACGTAATATCGAGTGCTTATGCCGGCTTATTATCGTTAACCTATTTTCGATAAGTTTTGCGTATTCCTTTATTAAAAACTCGCTGAATACTCAATGCTATGCTAGGGCAAAATTTTGATTTTGCTCAACTATACTTTCTAAATCGCCGTTCACTAATAAGAGAAAAAGTCTAAACCGGATTTCGAAAAATTATCTAGGTGGTGAGAAGTGATCAGATAAACAAGTTGGTTTTTTAAACATTTTAAAGAGAGACTCGCTGTTTTGGGACGTCGAACGTACGGTTGAACACACTGAACTCCAATGTTTTTGGGACTGTTCAGAAATCACGTGATATACCTAAGGATGGATTTTATTGAATGGTAAAGTATTAACGGTACAATAAAGTTTATTGATTTATTTATTGAAATAGCTAGTATAAAAGTACTCGTTTTAATGAATAAATTTGCGTAAAATCAAATTTCAGGGATAAAAAGATATGTAGAAGTGAATATTGTCGAAATTCGAAATATCTGCCGGGCCCACATTTTTAGTTTCAGTCTCAATCCATTCATTTAATAACTAATCACTCATTTAATTTATTATTATAATTAATATCAAATTTTCACTGCACATTTTATCTACGTTTCATTTTGGAATAATAAATGGATTACAGATCGTATTTTAATAAACAATTCAGTGCCCTTGGGCCCTTGATGGGATGGTTCCTCGCTTACTTCCGGAGAGTAACTTAGTTTATTATCCCCCACGCGCTCATACGGTTTGCAACTGCTTTTTTGACGATAAAGTTTATCATACTATAACCATGATATATTACACAGGAACACAAAACCAGAAAATGGTCTGATCCGAAGGCTAGACCTACGTATCCAAACAAGTATCTATATTGACGTTCTGAATCCGATTCCGGGACCAGCATTGCTCCATTTTTTTCAAATCGCAAAAAAAAACAAAAACATCCTTGACTACAGAAAGGAATGGATTTTAAAAAAGCAATGGGATAATGGAGAAATTCTGAATTCGGATTAAGCGCATCAAAATATATTTGAATACTAGGATCTAGTCTTTGGAACAGACCACGTTTTTGTTTTGTGCGCCTGTATTATTTATTAAAAATAAATTACACGATTGTGAAAAATTCAAAGCAGGAAAAGAGTATAGTATTTGTTGTAACATCGCATTAGTTTATTATATAAAGAAGAGCTGTGGCGGATCTACACTGTATGCATGAGGTCTCTTATACACATCTAGATGTGTATAAGAGACAGNGAAAATTAGGGTTTTACGACACATAATATCTAAAATGAATTGATGTGTTGTATTAAAATATAATTTTTATTTATTTTGAAAATAAAATCCATCAACTCATGAAATAGATAATAAACAAGTTATTAAATGTCCAAATTTATTAATTGTTTAAAATGGCAAATGCATATTAAGGGATAAGAATTTCGTATCCAAATCAGCATTGTAAAGATACAAATCAAACAATTCTTGATAATATATTTTTAATGCAGACTCAACGAACAAACAACAAATATATTCAAGTTATTAGAAAAATCCCTATTAAGAGTTCTGACTTGGACATATTCTTGCGATAAGTTTTGCGTTACGTTGGGGATCGTAGCGATCGGAAATCTTCAATTTTCCGTGATGTGGACGGTCTTCTCAATAAACAGGCATTAGTCTTCGCCATGACCTTGGTTCTTCGCCTTATTTCTACAACGCAGCAGATGGTATCGCACACCATGAGGAAAATAGCTGATAGTGAGGTATTAGATGAGTATAACAAGGAGGAAAAACAGGTTTTGACTTGTGTTTAAGATTTGCGTGTCCCAGAGCACGTTCTCCATCTTTCATGGTGGTAGCACATCGAAACACATTCGGTTCTTGGCAGAAGAGCACCTACTGAGACCCGTGGCGGGATTTATTTTTTATGTCCCCTTTTCAAGTCGCAATAGTGTTAAGGGCTCTAATGACCTTGCCGTTGACGAACCCTAAAGACCCACAAAAAAAACGCAATAGTGCTTGCATACTGGGTTTGAAATTGAAGTTTTAATTAAGAACAAGCTGAGCTATTACTGATTTTATTGTTATGATAAAATTAAAGTATATTTAAGCACAAATTTACGTCGTTATTTGATATTTTAAGACATTTGGAGGCTCAATCGTGGATGAGCCCGTGATGGACTGCCTCTCACGGCCCTGCCTAGGTACGCTACTAGTCCTTGTTACACACTTTTTGCAGGGAGAAAGAAATCCTTATAATATGGAAAGGGAGTTAAGTACATTATCCATTTTGTAAATACGCCTATAGATACACCAATAAAATAAAATGAGTGACCTACTTTGCGACACGATTTATTGGGTGGTATGAATAAAAACGAGAATACTTGCGTGAGCATGATCATGCGAGCATGAGCTTTTACTCTTTCTGATACGAATAAAAAGAGTAAGCTATACAGGATAATCATGCTCCTTGTAACATTTGCTCATTGTATCTAGGAATTTCCAAGGCATTTGCATGGTTGTATACGTTCTTTGGAAACGAATGTCGATTGTTTTTTTCTGAAATATGAAAGATCATTTGCATGGTTGTATACGTTCTTTAGAAACGAATGTCGATTGTTTTTTTCTGAAATATGAAAGATCATTTGCCTGATTGAGTGGAAAGGAGTGAAAATGGAAGGAATTTCGTCAACTTTGTTTACCGAAATATTGATGAAATATCCGTCGGTTTTCAAAAAAATCCAAACGCCGCGTGTCAGGAAAGAGAAAGCAGAAGCGATCGAGGAGATGGGAAAAGAAATACAAACCCGATTCGGGAAAAATTTACAAAGTAATGCTATTTTTAAAAAAATAAACAGGAAAATGAGACTGAAGCAAAAGCGCGATACTAGGAAAACGGGCAACCTCCCAATCGTATTAAAAGATTGGGAGAAGGTTTTATATGAGTTGATGGAAGGCGACAGCAACCCAACCATAAATAAAATTCAAGGTGTCAATATTTTTATTAAATTCTTCTTAATAAAATTCACATTTTTATTTCAATCTTAAGTGAATAGGTTCATGTTACATTACAATTTTTTAATCACTAAAAATTCATCACCCTTACTGAGAAAAAAACATGAAAGAGAAAATACATAACAAGAAATAAAAAGAAACATTTATCAATTTTACCTAATGAAATATTGTGATTTCTCTCTAATAAAATATTTGTGAAGTCCTGTACCAAGTGAGGACATATTTGCTTATAGTATGAGATTTCAAAATGGTGTGGGAGAAGATATAGGTACTTATCAGTTTCAAAATGTGCTATAGAAGTTATAGACATGTTTGTATTCAATTGCATCCAAATAGATTCTGATCCATGATGTTAATGCTGCTAAACAATAGAAAGCAATCTATTCTGTTCCTGCTACTTTAGGTGGTATTGATTGTTCCATATTGCAATAAAAATCATTAGTATATGAAACGAGTACATTATGCCTGTTAACACATCCAAGCGCCTTGTAATGTAAATGAAATGTTTATAAGTGTAGATGTGCCATGGCCTGGTTCAGAGCAGGATGCAATAATTGGAGTAAAAGCAGGAGGCAATAAGAACTAAGACTACTGCAGGAAATGGACTGCTAATTTGTGATTCAGATTATTCACTAGTAATTTTCCTATAAGAAACCCTCCGACTCTTTGTACATGTTCTTATAATAAACTATTCACAAGACACTGGAACAGATTCATAAGTTTTTGCACATAGAAATACTTTTCGAACTTCCTCCAAAAACTATGTGAAATATTCACATTCAACACTATTTTCACACGAATTAATGGTGAAATTCTTCACGAAGAAGGAGAAGTAGAAACACTGGAAGAACCCCATATTATTTGTGAACTAAATTGTGAAAATTTACTGCCAGTAACCTACGAAAGAAAAAGAAAAAAAAAAGTTAATTTCATTTTCATTAATTCAGTGACGAAACTGCTTACTTGACAATACAGGAATTACAAAAATTGGTATTAGTAGAACTATTTAAAGTTCTGAAATTAAATAATGAAGTTTTAGAATTAAAGAAAAAACACTTTACTTCACTAAGAATAAAGTTTTAAAATCCAATCTCATGAATAATTCTTGTTATTTCATGCCTCCTAGCAGCTCCCATCCTCCTGTACTGGACTTCACCTCTTCTTCTTTCTTCTTCTTCTTTCTTCTTTCTTCTTTCTTCTTCTTTCTTCTTCTTCTTCTTCTTCTTCTTCTTCTTCTCCTCCTCCTCCTCCTCCTCCTCCTCCTCCTCCTCCAACTATTACTTCAACTTCCTCCACTGTATGGTTGGACAGCCATTCTTGAAAAGTGTGGTCTTTTAGTGACTCGGCAATATTGTGTAAGACCACACAACAAATGACTTACTTCGGTATATTTTTTGTTACCAATCTTTCTCTACTTTGTAAGATTCGGAAGAGTTGCTTCAATTGTTCGAAGCAAGGTTCAATTATGACTCTCTCTTTTGTCAATACCCTATTGTATGTTCTCTCCTCAAGAGTAAGAGGGTTTTTGTAAGGAGTCATGAGGAAAGGAGATAACGTATAACCTGAATCGCCAAGCAGTAGTTCATTTCCTGATCTCATGACTTCGAACACTTCAAAAATTTTCCAAATCCTTGCATCGTGTACTGATCCAGGCCAAGATACATCTACACTTGTGCACATTTTATTGGCATCACAAGTAACCTGAATATTCAAACTGGCATACCTTTCCTGTTAATTTAATCATCATCATGATCAAATAGTTTTTTGATCGCAACATGGAAACAATCAACGACAACTATAGTAGCAGGAAAGGATTCCATTTTTCTTTCGCTGCATTAACATCATCTTCTGTCAACTTTATTCACTTGGACGAAATTCGTAAAATTCTATCCATAACCTCAAAAATAACTTAAGACACAGTTGACTGGTGAATGCCCATATCTTCTCCCACACGACTTTGAAAACCTGGGTCTCCTACTAGACGCAAACATGTCCTCATCTTAGCTTCATTTGACAGAGCACCTCCTCTTCTTTTAAATTTATCTCTTCCAAAAACATGTTGCGTTAGCAAAGTTACTTCCGTAAACCTATATAAATCTTTCCGTACTCGAATTGTCTAGGTTTGTATACCCTTCCATTTCATACGTTTACATTCATGTACTTTATTATCGCGTAAAAACCTACACGTAAGAGAAAGAGAGAAATCTATGTTTGGGCTTAATTTACCGCTGCCTGCAAAAAACTTTTTGCTCATCAGCGATTGTATTTACCGGGCCTTTTTCGAATTAATTATTTTTCCTTGATTTGCCAAAAAGCTTTTAAGGAAAACAAGAGAAGGATAAAAAGAAAATTTGAGATGTTTTGTCACTCAAAAGTAAACCAAATAAAAAGAATAATTTGAAATTTATAGTACTTTAGAATTGGACAGACCATCGTTGTTTTCTCTTTTTGTCATAATTTATTTTGTTTTCCACATTACGGAAGTTACACAATGACAAAAGACATAAAATAATGATCACAAATTATATAAACGGAAATACATCAAAACAAGATAACATAAAAAGAAATACACAAAAATAGTAAATTCTGTTAATGTTGTGACATATTTCTGTAAACTTTAATTCAAGACCACAACTTAATAGAACTATAACTGAATAATTAACAAGAGCTAAGTACTTCCTGGAACGGATGTACATTGCAAAATTGTACCTGGTAATAACTGTTATAATGGATAAGGGGTGCGAGTTGAAGTCCGTCAGTAGGCAATCGTTTTATTGTCAAGATTGTCCGTTCAGCATATTGTCTGTACCGTAAGAATAAGTCTGGTGGGTCAGAGAATAATTAGGTAAGTCTGTCTTTCGCTGTCGAGTGAATAAGAGTCATAAGTGGAACAATATTTTGTTCTTGACGAAGTTTTAAATTGCTTATAAAACGTGACGAGTTTGTTAGAATCCTTAGTGCGCTTTTTTTCTGCAATCTGGAGAGGCTCCTGATTCGAAGGATGTGAAGAGGCCCATACCTCGCAACCATAAAGAGCCGCACTACGGATACAAGTGTTATACATGAAGAATCTAACATCTGTTTTAAGTTTGGGGTTTCTAAAAATAGGAAGAAAACAATTTGTTTTTGTGTGTGTGTTTTTCTTTTTGCCGAATTTATTAAGTGTTTGGTCCAAAGCAGTCTTGTGTCGAAAGTGAATCCCAGATATTTAACGTTATCCGTCCATGGTATTGGTGTATTGTCCACGGTCAAAGGTCGTTCGTTTAATGAGGTCTTCCATGCGAAAATTATGGATCGGCATTTGTTTGTGTTTATTGTTACACCATTTTGTTTCGTCCAGTCCATTAAGTTATCAGTCGCCGTTTGAAATATTCGTAAAGCACTTTTCAGTCATTGCTACATCGTCGACATAAACGTACTTATTGGCTATATAAGTACAGACAACGGATGCACAAGTGAATATGAACGAAATGAGCTTGGTGCGTTGGTGGCTCGGAAAGCGGCGAGAAAAGAGTACAAACTACATCTTTGTTCATACGAATTCGAGGCAAAGCTCGCGCATGTCCAGGATACGAGTTTTGCCTCGGCCCCAGAAGAGCAGGAGGCAATGCTCATTATTTTTATTCATATCGATTGTAGTTTATCCTACAAAAAGGCGAGAAAAGAGCAATTACTTGTTTTTATTCGTACCACCCATTATCACTTCACAATACTACACTTAACACAAGCTCCATGTTCCGTGGTATATTATTTTTATATCTTGTATTCTTGATTCTTTGATTTTGTACAGACTCCGTACCTCTTTTCCAGCACCTTGGCCACTTCCATATTTTGCCTGATGATGATTTAACGAGGAACACTGATCCTATGATTTTAAGGATGGTCCACTGATCCTATGGTTTTAAGGGGGCCGAAACGTTGTGAAAATTGTAAAATAGTGAAAAAATTAATTTTGACTGTAAATATAAAGTCACTTAATTTATTACATTATGTACGTTATCAAAAGATACATGCAGGACACAGGTAAAGAATCAATATCTTTATCTCATGATTCCTCTGTCTCAATGGTGTCAAGACTAGGAGCACGCGAACCAAGCTGCGATCAACCGCATGCTGCATGCTTCCGGCTGTTTAATTTTTTCGCCCAGAAATTTGGTTCTGAACTGGTTCTGCCATTTGCTGTGTGACTTCTTCCGTCCCACCATATAGCTTATTGGTCAACCCTGGTTGCTGCCTGTTTTCACATGCACGACGTTTTTTTATTATTATAAACTCTCCCAGATCATTTCAATATACTGATGCATGATAAAACACAAGGTTTTATCTTGTCCCTCGGAACATCTACCAACCCCGGTAGAAAGAGATATCAATAACCTGTTTAATTTCAAATTTTCCCAGAAATCCCTCCTTCATTTTCATTCCCTCAAACGAATACTGGGGTAAGAAAAAATTCTTACGTTGTCCGGTTAAAGAAGATATCCAAACTCGAAATTTTTTTTGATATAGATGGAAAATTGAATAATCGATCAATTATAAAAATATTGAAATTCTCCATGGATCCAACAAGCGCTAAAAATGTATACGAAGTCAAAGATACAAAAAAAGTTTTTCAGTTTATATCTCTTGAAAACTTTTATCGTTTAAATCGTTGTCATAAATTTTGTAGGTGTTAAAATATTTTTCCAAAACTATTCTTACTTGTTTCTCCCTCCAAAGGATAATTTGTTATGTATGCAATTTAAAATTCGAATTACTCCGTTGCGATGATTCTGAAGCGCGAGAATTGCTAGTCCACAAACATAATGCGCTCTTTTTTTCAGTATTTATGTTGTAAATGTAAACGGTTATAAACTGCACTAGTTGCAACAAGTTGTATCAGAATTTACGCATTTGTAAGCTTATTATAATGATTTATTTTAGCGAAAAAAAAATGAATTAAATCATAGATTCGCGATGATAAGACTTGTACAATTCGAAACAAAGAATTCCGAAAACAAAATATCACTTAAAAAATAAGTAAAATATTATACAAATAAAAATTCGATTATTTTCAAAATACATAAATTCAGAGATTTTTAAATTACACATGCAACCTGAGACATACTTAAAAAGTACATGAATTAATTTATCGTAAAATTTGACGGAACATACCAGAATATATATCGTATGACACCAAACTCTCTAATACTAAACTCTCGGAGTTTCTATATAGCTAGCATACATAAACAACCTCCCATTCTATGACAAATAGGGACATTTATTATATCAAGACACAAAAGACTGAGGTTTCAGAATAATTGTACATCACAATAACTCTAAATAAAACTCATAGTAATTTTTCGTGAAACTTTTCTACGTAAATATTTTACGAATATTTTATGCTATTAATTAAATGAAATTTTGGATTATAGTTAGATTTATGGAATAAAAATGTAAAAAAATATTATTGTTCTTAGAACATTTAATTTTAATTTGTATGAAGAATGAAAGAAACACTAGGTCCTCGAGTTAACATAATCATTTTCAATCAATCATAATCATAATTTTTTTCGTATGTTTGTTTCTTTTCAATAAATTATTTTGGTATACTATTGAACAATCTGAAACTAGTCAAAAGAACGCAACCTTATTACAAAGATAAAAGTCGCATTTCTTTTTCATTAATATCACACTTTCAGTTAAAACTATTAAATGTTCATAACTTGACTATTCTTGAATTTTTAAGACATAAATTGTCAAAATATAGTAATGTTAAGATTGTAAAATCCCGGAAAGAAAAGAATTACTCTATGACAACAAAAATGTTATGATCACACAGCCCACGTAAAAGTGAAACAGTTTCATTAGGGATACACCTACTTGATTTCTTTGTTTTGGCTGCGAAAAATCTGTTGCCAAAACAAAGCAATCAGATATGAAAGCAAAACAGACAAAACAAAGGAATCGAACTATTACTAAATTATATCTTTAATGATATTGACAGTTGTTCCCAAAGTCGCCCTCTTATTGGAAACTTTAATTCCCACCACATTCTTCCATTCATGTGACATAACACTATTATGTTGTTGGATACATAACACAAACATAAGGTTCTATCGAGAGAGAGAGTAAAATCGTAAGGCCAATGTCACCGAGAAGAAATCGTACATAGGCAATTTCCAAGAATCCGAAGTGCCTGGTCAACTAATCGCCTCGTATAATATTGCCAATTGTAATGAAATGCAAAACGTACTATTTTAGAACTGTATCGTCAACGCCTCGAAATCTTTCTTGCAACGTCATAGAATCCACGTTTAATCACCAGACTTTTCTGTCGGTCGCCAGAACTGGTGACGTATCATGATGGCGCGAAAACGGCAAAACTCGTGAAAAGGAAGAAATAAACGTTGCATTTCAGAATGGTAGTGAGCGTTGACCAGATGGAAACTTTAGCGATTAATGTAACGACAACAAATTGAAAGTAAAGGAAAGTTGAGCAAAATTGTAGAATATATGTGTGTTTTTAGAGCATAGGTTGCCTTAGTGTTAACACACGCAAACAAAACTGAGTATTTAATTTCAGGGAATATGTAAACTATTTCTGCATATCTGTATGCAAACTATTTCGTAGTGTAATCTGTTACATCCGAGGATTCGAACTAAGGAACTGTGTGCAGGAATCCGTGGTCAAATTAGTGGAGAAGTCGTCTTTTAAAAATATTCCTTAATTGAATTGAACATTTCATATACATCTTTTCTGACTGGAAGTATAAAATTTCTACAGTTACTGGCTTTTGTGTAAAATTTTCAATAGTCACTTGCAACTTAATGAAGGCTTTTTTTGTAAAGGATGTTTTAATATTTTCTTACTTTTTTTCCCTTGGGGTAAAATTTGTCGAAATAAAATTTCAATTGCGTACACGCGATGCGAAACTTATGATAGATTCATTCAGCAGTGAGTCTTCATTATAGTCTGATTTCGCGATCATTCATGGCGAAATGAACAATTGTAATTACTAGTTGCATTACGTGGCGTATTACTAAGGAAAAGTGAGTAGTGCGAAAAAGAGGCTCGAAACACTCTTTGTGCTGAAAATTTAGCGCGATAATTGTTTTCGTTCTTCTTCTAATACGAGGTTATTATTAGCGAGGTTTTTCTTTAAACTTCTCATGATGTGACTTATTAATCAATTCGTCTTAAATTTATGTTGCTCATAATAGAATATTTAAGTTTTTAATCGAGTCGAACCTTAATTTTGATTTTGCTAATGGTAGTCTGAAATTGTTTAAAAGTTTTAATTACACTAAATACATAAATTGTAATTTACTACATAGCATAGCGTTTTATTTAAATTGGGAGTAGGTATATATGAAACATATAGAATGATGACACACTGATAAAACTCATCTGAAATACCTATAACATCAGAATGAAGAACAAAATAAATTCATGCGATGAATCCATTACTTCATTACTGTTCCCCTCCCACCCAAAATTTCATAATAAAATATTATTGATTTTTCTTATAAATTCTTCCCGATAGTTGCCTACCCGTAGATGTAAAAACACGAAAGCTAGTCTATATCTTGTCCCTAGGAGCGAGGTCACACTAGAGGCCTTGCTAGGAGCCGCAGTGAGTGTATGTTTTAAATGTGTTCTAATTTTTATTTTTCGTTCATTTTTATTGCGTAAAATATTTTATTGTGTTTGTGTAATGTGTGAAAGGTGAAGCCAAAATTTATTTGAATATACGATTTTATTTGCATTTTCCCCTAGAAAAGTCAATAAAACTTATTGAACTGTAAATGATTGAGACATTTTGCTCCTATTTTCTATACGAGACGAATCATGTAAGTACATTACATGTTTTTCACGTAAATTTGAAAATAATTTTCCACTGTCGACATGAAGTCTATTGTTCATTCTAGGACGTAAACTAATCTGAATTTCACAAATAAATAACAAAATAACAGAAAAAATTCTGTGTAATTAATTATATTCTTATTCATGTTTTTAGCAATACTTATACTAACCAATCTTTTTGTGCATTAAGCTGACTGAACTTGTGTTGTGATAGAAACGTCCAAATTTTAATCAGTCCTGGTTGTAATATCATTAATTATTTCCAAGGAGAGAAATATCAAATTTAAATTCTATTAAATATTAAATTTTGTTAAGTAAATTTTGTTCTGAGGGAAACTCGTTTAATCTAGATTATTAAATACGTGTACTCTGCTCGCGTTTTGCGTAATTTGTTTCATTTCCTTGCGTCATGTCCAAATATCAAGAATCCTCAGCGCGTCGTGGCATAAACCTGCGTTAAAATGGCCAATGCAGCCGCACCGCGTAGGAATATCTTTCCTGCGTTACTCTTTGCCGTAATCGTATAAGTGCCAGTTATTATAAACACTGCGCAGTGCTGTCTGCTAGCGTCTGGGCTGACGCGCAGTCGTAGCTTGGCTGCCGAAGCTGGCGGCGTTGCGGCGTCAGGGTATTGGATTGTAGTTCTTCCGGATGGGGTAGTGAAGAAAGAAAAGTCTAATCGTTTGATATTGTAGTAGTGCCGTTAAGAAGAGTTAGGATGGTTGAGAAGATTTTGGAAGAAGTTCAAGGAGCGGAAGCCGAATGTTGTAAGTATGAATAATGCCATTGTGGTTTTGTTTCAGTTCATGACTTTGTTCATAATATATGTTCTTAGTTGTTTCATTTGCATTGTTTTAATTGTTGGGTCCGATTCTTGTTTGGTTTGCTTCGGGAAGTAAGTTTGAGAGCTGTGTTGGAGCTAATTTATTATATTGTAATCAATTCTAGAAGTGGTTTGTTACTACGTTGTAAGAATCGTTTACCGTATCGTGTAATATTGCGATTTCGAAGACTGATACTGTAGGGGAAAATAGTTTCAGTGGAGTATATTGCAATATTATATCTTAAACTTACTATTGATGTTGGATACGTTGTTGTTTTTGTATTTTGTTATGAAGTGTGAGAATGGCGAAACAGTCGGAATATTTGATTTATGTTAATATATTTGTTGTAGGTGAAGTTTTATCTGTTTTACACGATAAAACTAATAGTGATGTTCAACAAAGGAAGGAAGAGGCCCGGAGGAAGCGTCGAAAGAAGAAGCGTTGTGGTTCAAGTTTGGTCTCGTCGTGTTTTCAAGGTAAGATATCCGCACCATTGTTTTGTTTAGCTTCGTTCTGTTTGGATGACTATTTTGCCGCACTGAAATATGCTAGATTGTCGCCGGTGCATTTCGGTGATTGAAGTTTGAAGAGGTATTTTTCACTTGTATTTCGTGTTTTATATCCGGCAAAATTCTGAAGACTTTTCTTTGTTCCTTACACCTATTTTTTCGAATTCGGTCACTTGTAGCCTTCGTTTTTTTATATTATGCGGATTGTATCATCTGCTGACACCTAAAAAAAAGACGAAAAACTTAATTACTTTAAAATAATTTGAAGTGTGTGAAAGGAGGTAATGGTGATGCGGAGATTAATTAAAAAATTGATATTCGATATTTTGTCCTGCTGCAGTATATGTATTATTAAATTATATTTGAACAAAATATTCGTTATTATGTGTGTTTTGTGTTTAGTTATGATCGTATAACTTACCAGAAAATTGTGTACTGCATCTGGAAATTGTTGTTTGTAAATACTATTATGAGAGAATAATAGAACAATTCCCAGATGTAGATATGGTAGTAAATAAATTATTTTGTGTGATTAGTAATATAGAATTTCTTACTTTGCCAGGGATGAGGGAAACCAATTCACTCTTAAGTTCCCACAGCTTCAGCAATGTCTGTTTTAGTTGAGGAAGAATCATTGTGGATATGGTTTACTTAAAGAAAAATATATTCACATTTTTCATGAGAATATTTTCTGAAAGTTAACGGCAGTAAGAAGGAACTAGAGTTAATAAACGAAGGGATTGAAATTGTTGTAATGTTTTTTCAATGGGTTGTTCAATAGTTACTATGTAGTTTGAACTGTTTCTAAAGTTAGAATGTCAGCCTGGTTATTAATTTTCTCACTAATGAAACATATTGTGTTTTCTTTACCATACATCTGTGATAGTATTTTGAACAACAAGTTTTGTTGCTGTAAATGGATTGTTTGTGGGACACTCATGCTATTTAATTGTATTTTTACTTATATGTAAAGTCTTCAGTTATTAATTACAATCAGAGAATGATTTGTTGGAGCTTTCAGCTGTTTTAACAAGTTTTTGGCCAATTTGAAAGTTGATTAAATATAATGAAGGTTATTTGTATTTAATGTGTCTAGATGAGGATTCAGATAATAGGCCCATGGGAGGTAACAGTAGGGGGTAATTGTCTTTTTTACTTCTGTTATTAATAACCATAATATTGAGTCTGCAATTGGATGTTTCGCATGAAAATAAGCCTTGAAAAATAAACTAAGTAAAGATAGTTGAACCTTTGTTTTAAATCCTTAATGATTGTAATTCTTCGGCTGATAAGAGTCGTATATAGTTGAGAATTTTCATATCTTTGTTTCTGGGGTTACTTTTCTTCAAAAAATTTATTTTCAAACATCCTGCATCTTAGTTCATAAGAGGGTGTACTAAACTAGGATTTTAATCTTGGAATGATAGAAAAGGAATGTGAAAAAGACTGGTTGATTTTAATGTATGTGTAACATAGCTATTAATATCATTAAGAAATATTGTTTGTAATTAGCTTATTGCCCTTAATTTTTACCAGTTTTGAAATATTTTCTTTGATAGTTCAATTAATTTGTTTTAATACTATACTATAAATGAAAGTTAACCAAATTCTTCTATGTAGTTCTGTATTCCATTTAGTATCTTCGTATTATCCTCTGAGCAAATAAATTACTGTAGTACAGGGGTACTGGTTGGTATTTGCATGAATGAGTAAAAGTTCGTAAGTCTGTTTTTCTTATGCTTAGATATTTCTCTGGTGTTTGCAAAGAACATTAATTTTAAAGGTATATTTAAATATATGTGAATGCACTAGTGAAGTATATTCATATATTATGAAGGAACTAACATATTATTAGATACTGGAATATAGAGAAAAATGTTGTTTATATTTTTCAGTTTAGTATTCAATGAGACACTATATAAATAAGTTTTTAGCAAAACTAGTACTAGAAGTAAATTATGAGAGCCTTGTAAGTGAGGATAATCTACCATAAGATTGTTTTATATTTCTGTGACTGCCCATACCTCACTTGGTTAGAAATGTTGCCATTTATTTTTTGTGGTGGTATCAACTAATTGTAAATTATGGAGAATGATGGTTCTTGGATTTTTATATTCTTGATAATTACAACACATTGTGGTCATAGAAACATTTAGTGCTGGCATTTTCAGGCAGTGAAATGCAAGTGAAAAGATCGTTTTGTTGTTGTAACATAGTGACATTTTAAATTTTGATGTTTCCCAAGAAACATTTGTAAGCCAATAGTGGTTCTGCCTTAATTACTTGATTTATCTCCAGTATTTTAGACTGTAAAGTATTACCTGTTAGCATTCTCTCTGTTTAGAAACCAAATGGTCTTGCCGGATCTCAAGTAGGTACAATGTTCTGGCTCCTTATTTGCACCAGGGAATTTTTTTTTTCAGTGAAATTTTATTGGAACTCGTTTGCATTCTGACTCATGATTAATGAATATATTCTAAATTGCATTTGATTTCTGACCTTGGCTTTTAAGATTTGATGATTTCTTCCAAAACATGAAATTTAATTCTAGAGAAAAATAGTAGCTAAACAATCTATTCTATATTGCTTCTGGAATAGAGTTAATTCAATTAGAACCTAATCTAAGGATATATATTGAAATTAGAATTAACTATTCTATAATATTTATGATGGTGTTTCTCTCTAAAATATATTATAAGGGACTTATTTTACACTTCAGCCAAATTAGAATTGTTCCTTTCAGTGTATTTAATATTATTACATTGTTGTTATCTTTATTTATAAATTTTATTCTTATTATTAGCAATACGACTATCCATAAATCATTGAAGTGACCTATGTAGTACAGTAAATTATTTTTATTATTATTAATCTGTACCTTAAGTCACCTTGACTAGTCTTCGCTCTGTTGATAACACAATTATTTTGGTAGCTTTTTCTTTACGTGTTTAAGACTTATTATGCCTTGATCACTTCTTTGCAAATAAAAATAGTATTTGAGAGTTATAATTGAATGTATGTAACAAAACTCCCATTTCAATATTATTGTATACATTTCTTGTAGTTCATTATTAAGCTTCGCTCTTATTTAAATTGTAAATTATTAATGTTATTGTTTCAGATTTGTATCGTCTGACTGGTGAAGTTCTTGGAGAAGGTGCTTATGCTTCTGTACAGACGTGCATTAATATTTGGACTGATTTGGAATATGCTGTGAAAGTAATTGAAAAAATTCCTGGGCATAGTCGTAGTCGTGTCTTTAAGGAAGTTGAAACGTTTCATCATTGCCAGGGTCATCCCAACATTATTCAACTTATTGAATTCTTTGAAGATGATTCTAAGTAAGTGAATGTTTTAAAACTAAAGCTTATTGACAGCACCACACATTAATATCTAATCTTCAGAATATTGTGTCAGTTTTTTTTATTTGTTTGTGAAGAAAGTCACTTAACATTTCTAAACACCAACAATTCCCTGTTTATTGTAGACAGGCTTTGTACACTTTTTTTGGGGGGGTGGGGCTTTAGGGCTCATCAACGGCAAAGTCATTAGAGCCCTTTCTACACTAATGAAAAAATAAAAAAAATAGATTAATGAAACCTGCAGAATCATGAATGCCTCATGTCTACCTTCTACCTATTATCTTGAATTCTAGAATTTGAGTAAAGCAGCTCTGAACTGTCTGTTATGATCAACTGATTCACCTATGATTTGTCTTTGGTTTGATACATATGAGGATAATATTAGTTTTTTAGGTATTAATTTTAGAACTTGGTCATAACTTCTTACTGAATCTTCTATCTTTCTGAAACTTGATTCCATGATTTTTGTTCTGAAAAGGGTACATCATTGTCCAGCTGCAGTAAAAAAGTATGTCCCTATTGTAGATAGTAAATATTTTTGTGGCTCGATGATAATATGTTTTAATGAAGACAGGAAATTTTGTATAGTGTGAACCTTGAAATATAGAGAACTAAGATCTTTTAAATTTTGTTACTTAACCTCCAATTAGAATTATGGAGTCAATATTACAGATTTACTTTAAATGGATATTACTTTCTTCCACTTTTATATATTTACTGGAAAATCTTATACCACAATTTCTATGATGTATCTGTGAAGTGTGTCTGCAGCTAAATGACTTTTTTTACTTCTCTTGATTTCCTTGAAGAAATTAATCTGTAGAAATTTTAATTTGTTAAATTTTATTTCAGATTTTATCTTGTGTTTGAAAAAGTCAACGGTGGTCCTCTGCTTACTCGAATTCAAGAACAAAACAGTTTCACTGAAAAAGAAGCCAGTCAGATAATTAGGGATTTAGCAAGTGCACTTAATTATTTGCATACAAAAGGTAATTTGAGTTTGAGTAAACATACTTGATTTATTGTTTTTTTGTCCCTCTTTACTAGAATTTTGTTGTTCCATCTTCATCAAAGTCATAACATGGTTTTACATTTTACAGGTATTGCTCACAGAGACTTGAAACCCGAAAATATTCTGTGTGTGTACCCAGACAAACTTAGTCCAGTGAAGATCTGCGACTTTGATCTTAGCTCAGGGATAAAGTTCAATGCTAATCTCACGTCACCTCTTGCAACTCCACAATTACTCACTCCTGTAAGTTTGTTCTTTTATTATGATATATTTCTAGAATTTTGATGTCCGTTTTTTTACTGCAAATCTAATACTCCATGTGTGCATTAAAGTAAATTGATATGATTGGAGAATTCAATGTAAAAAGAGATTGGGTTTAATGTCTTACACGATGAATGAGGTCACTCACTACCTAATTATAAAGAACCTGTGCTCTTAAGGATTACCTCTTTGCAGACCTTCAGACGTTTGTTTGTTTTCAGGTTGGGAGTGCGGAGTTTATGGCGCCGGAAGTTGTGGAAGCTTTTGTCGGAGAAACAAGTTGGTATGACAAGCGGTGTGATCTGTGGTCCTTAGGTGTAATTATGTACATTCTTCTTTGTGGATATCCTCCCTTCTATGGTAGTTGTGGATCTGATTGTGGCTGGGAACGAGGAGAAAACTGTCATGCTTGTCAGGTTAGTTGTATTTATTTACATATAAATTCCTGTTTTACAGGGATGTAAATTCTGTTCTCCAGTAAGGTTTTCTGTTCTAGTACCTAATTAATTCCTATGATTTTCTTTTTTAGTTTTGTCACTTTTGGATTAAAATGTGTATTTTAAAAAGTGCTCCACATTAATCTTGTACTTCTTTTTCAGGAGTTACTGTTCACTAGCATACAAGAAGGATGTTATGATTTCCCTGAACGTGAATGGGGTCTCATATCGGAGGAAGCAAAAGACCTTATTCAAAAACTTTTAGTGAAGGATGCAAGCCGTCGACTGTCTGCTGGAGATATTTTAAATCACCCATGGATGTTGCCCCGCTCAACTGTGCCGTCTTTAGTGATCCGATCACTTGGAACACCTCATAATATAAGGAGGTAAATTAATCTTATAATTGGCTGTTAAATTATTTTGGGATCGCATGCTGTCAATATGAAGTATTTTGGGATATTAAATATTTATATAATAATTTAACAAACAGAAATAATTTATAAACAATAATAAAAATAGTTTAATGAACTTTGTTAAGCGTAGTTGGACTATGCATAGGAATGGGACCGCCCCTTGGGGAGAAGTTGCCTCTATTTAAAAGAGCACAGAAATTTTACATAAGTTGTAATCTTAATTTGTTTTGTTGTTTCCCAGGAATAACAGTGCTCGAGAGTTGTCAGCCTTCGCTGAAAGTGCCATGGTGGTGAACAGAGTGGTATTGCAACACTTCAGTATGAATCTGGACTTCATCCGAGGAAGTGGCGTTGCCGCTCCTCTGCCCGCCCACGAAGATGAAATGTTGCCCAGCTCCTGCACCTTGGAAGCTCAGGATGCTCTTGCCAATAACAGGTGCAGTTCGCCTCTCTTCTCTGCGGATCCCGAGGCAGAAGGTGACGGAGGCAAGGGCTCCAAGCTTTTCGGACTCTCACCGCCCAGCGAGTCTCAATTGATCCAGCGGCGCAAAGCTCGCTCTCTGAGTCATCACCCAGAAACGATTGCAATCATCGCTGCTTCGCCCAGTGGCTGAGACTTGTTCTATTGTACCTGATTTATCATTGTTAGTCTTTTTATATTGTTCTTGTCACACAGGGATTCCTTTTTAATAGCCTGTGTTAGGGCAGTGATATCTTTCGATTCATGTTCTCTGCGAAGGACGGGTGTGGAAGATTCAACATATTTTGTTAATTGATTTCAGATATCACGCAATCTCTTCTTTTTTATCAGGTTCGTGTCAAGTTCTTGCAGAAGAATATGTTTCTGAGTATTGTCCGTAAATGTTAAGAAACTTGTCGGCATTTATGTGTGAACCTGTTTTAGAAATGACATTGGCTTCCTATCTTTTTTCTTTTTGTTAGAGTAATCGTGTTATGCATAATTCTAAATTCATAAAATAGTTGGGGGATATGATCATTTGAACGAGACTATTGTAAGGTCCCTTGTAGATATATCACAAAGCCGGTAGATTTACCATCCAAATATCTTGATGCCACAAATACAATTTGATAATATTGTAACTTAACAAATTTCTCCTTTCCAAATGTATTCTAAAAAATAACAAGATACGCCATCCGGTAGACTCAAGTAAAGCTAAACACCCTGATGAAATGCTGCAAAAGTAAATTTATGGTTAACACAAGAAACTGAGATAGTGTTAGAAGTTATTGCCTTAGATGGCTTAAGGTTTCTCTTTTAACTGGTTTCAAGTATCTGGCAATAATTGATATTCCAAAATAAGGGGTAGTTAAAAATTTAATCAATCTATATGACTTGCTACAGAACCATGCATTGTAATAGCTGTTCTTATATGTAAAGTCCAAAAACTAATTACTAGATCTTTGTGTAGGATGAAGTGTATTTGTAATTAAAAACTCAGGGTTGTTAGACACTTGATCCTTTTCACGATTTTTCGGTCTTAGGACTCTGAACATCTCACTATATCACAAAACATTTTAAGAGTCCCATTTTATTGTGAATGATTTGGTGATACTAATCTACCACTGATTAATTTCAGTGGGAGCAAACTGGCTGCTGCATTGTGGTATTGTTGTTATGTTGTGTTTGTGACTATTTGGAGAAGGTGAACAAATGACTGGTTTCTGTAATAACTTCATTAAAACTACTCTTTCAATTTTAGAATTACAAAGTTTGTACTTACCTTTTGGGAAACAGACTATTATCAGAATAATGTATTTCAACATTTTTTTTACTATGAATTTCTAAAATTGTGAGTTCATCCATCATGTGCTGTTTGTTGAGACTTTTGTTTTATTATTTTAGTTCATAATGAAAAATATCTCTGAATTTAAAGGGAATAATTTTATAGTTTTTGTATGGAATTTGCAAATTAGGTCCGATCTTCAATCTATGGAGTCCTCTGCAGTGGGTTAATCAATTGTGCATTAGTTGTCTTTGTGTTGAAGGATGTATCCATCAGTTTCAGGAGAGCATACTAAAATATTAACCCCCACCTCCACAAAAAATTATTGTTCTATTAATAAAAAATAATGTATTGGTTAACCAAAACATCTAATTTAGTTCACTTCTCTATTGAACTAAATTAGATTTAAATTTTAATCTTAATTTTTCTTTATTTTGTTTATCTTTCTTCTCCCTTGCTAATTTAACAGAAGCAACGATCCTATAGAAAAGCTGCTCATCAACTATCGGGAAACTGGATATTGATGGATTCGTCCTTTTAACATAGCTCTAATCTTCTCTGCACAAACACCTAGTTAAAGGAAATTCATGTGAGAAAAAGGAAACAAATTGTGAGTTTAGTGTGAATATTGCTCATTTGCATCCATAACATTTGAAACTAGTATCAATCAACTATGATTTACTAGTATCTATTTGCCAAAAAAAATTCTTTATTTATATGTGAACAGTAATAATGTTTGATTACTGTTTAATTTTTTTTTTTTGAAAGAACTACATTTTTAGTTGGTAAATTTTACATTGCTTATGTACAAGAAGTAATTCCATGAATACTTCTTGCATTACATGAAGTTAAGTGATCATGTTTACTTTTAAAAGTGGGGTTATAATTATCTAGATTGTTTTTATTTGATTATGCTAAAATTCAGCAAATTTCCTGTTTTACTGCCCTATTAATCTTTGTTTGTCTAGTCTTGTGTAGTTTATGATTAACACTGAATTTAGATTAGATAAAAATTCTTGATAGGTGTTAACTTGAGATTTTGTACTTTTATTTACTGCCTGGTGATTTAAGTGTATACTGTGTGCCAAGAGGGAAGTCTGTTGAAAAGAGGCCAATAGAAATGGAGCCAAAGGGTTAAGTGTGAACAGCTTGTGACTCGACAGAAAGCTAATTTGTGTGGGCAACTAAGTGATATGTTGAATGCGAGGTCTACCTCCGACAGACTTCACTCCTTGGGCAGTTAAAATTTGTCTTGAATTGTACATACTGAGCAGTACAGTCACTTACTTTCATGAATATTTTGTTTAAACATGTATACTAGTTTTAGTGTGTATGGAAAAGTATTATTGGCAATTATTAGGAAAGTGTGAACAGCAATTTCATATTCTTATCAGTATTAGACATAAGTTTTCTATAGTGATACATTTCAGTGCCAAACGTCCAAATATGGAAATGTAATCCAAGATTGCTAGTGAGTGTGTGTAATTCTTTATATTAAGAAGTTTTTGTATGTATGTTAAAATGGCACTTCAATGAAGTAAAAATTGTGTGAGGCATTTCAATAGGAAATTTTTATTAGGAATTCTTACCTTGAAAATTGTTGAATTTTCTGGTGCACAGTGTACGTTACAATTGTGATTGATATTCATTACTAAGTAGTACGTGAATGAAAACTCAAGTTGTATTTGAAATTGCAGCTTCTCTTTTGCTAGAAATCATTTCATTTTTTTATAACCAGGCAAATTTTTGTTTGTAATTTTATTTGCTTTTTCACAACCAATAGAATTTTTAATTTTTTTTGTGATTTGATATTTCAAGTAAATGAAATTTAGGTTTGAATCAGAAATTTTTGAGTAATTTGTTTATAAAAATTGACTGAATTGGCTGTAAGAACTATTACCTGTGGTGGTGTCTTTGAGGTACTACAACTGCCTGGTTTGTCCATAAGGAAAACAAAATAAACAAAAAATGTGACATGGAAGTTGGAGATGCTGCACTAAAGGAGTGATCGGAATTTGAGAAATG
The DNA here is from genome assembly GCA_002313205.1 of Laupala kohalensis. Taxonomy (NCBI): domain Eukaryota; kingdom Metazoa; phylum Arthropoda; class Insecta; order Orthoptera; family Trigonidiidae; genus Laupala; species Laupala kohalensis. The sequence goes on from NNCF01126888.1 coordinate 69,176, forward strand.
AAGTGAATCCAATAGTGTCCCATACTTTCCTGCACGTGCCAGAAGATGCATAGCAAGCCACATTTGGCTGTTGCAGGTTTTTTTTACTGAAATATCCTTTGTTTGTATCTCTTGTGACTGGTATAAGGAGCACTGAAGAAAATGCTCTGCTTTATATTAAGAACTTAACTTGTGTGATAGAGTGAATGGTTTTTGGTTGACCTTTCTTTTTGTTTGCATTTGTCGTCAACCATCCTATTGAATGTGGCCTATGCAGAAATTCTTGTATAATCAAGACTTTTGTGTGTGTATTAAAAATTAAATCTAAACCTTTTGATTTGCAATATTGATTAAAACTTCAGCTGACTATAAATTATGAAAAATTAATTTTGTGATGATAGACAATATGTACTTTTAAACATTTTGTGTTTGTTTCAAGATTGATACAACTTTGTAAAAGATTGAGGAATGTATGAGGCACTGTTATCTGTGATATGAAAACTTCCTTGAGACATAAAATTTTTTTTAATGGCAAATATTTCTTCTTTTTTTATTTAAAATTTATTGTTTTCCCGATTATTCATGTCCCATTATATAACTTTGCTTAGTTGAAAGACCTATTGCAGAATACACTTTACTTTTATTTCTATAATTTCTATTAGTAAATATAATTTTTATTTATAAATTCTATTAGTTGAATTGAAGTATTGCATAATTTTGTCCTTTACCTAACTGGATCTTTTTTTTTTCTTTCAAGTGTTGTGGGTAATATGTTACAAAGATTGACATTGAGAATGGTGTCATCTTTATCAACAAATTTTAACCTTTTCTTTTAATTTTATTTGTTCATTATGGTATTTAAATAAAAAATAATACATGAAATACTAAACATATAGAACAGTTAGGTCATGGGTTTTTGTCATGAGTTCTGTAAAGAAAGGCTTGACTTTCTCAACAATGTAAGGACTCTGTGTATTAGCTGAAAAATTATAAAGGAATAATTTTTTGATTGTTTCGTTATATTGAATGAGTTATGGAATACGTCTGTATAAAATTTACAACCCCCAAAAAAGTTTAAAAATTTATTATCAATCACTTTTGTGGGGTCATTGTCTGACGGAGATTTCCAAAATTTGAGGCTTCTATGAAATTTACAATGATTTTGGCTGGTTCAAGAAACGACACCTGGAAGATGTAGATGACTGAAGTTTAGAAGAGCAGAGGAAACTGATGACATAATAAACTATCTCTGTCGACTAGAATTCGAACTTCCTGACAGGTACGATACGTTTAAAGTGTTAATTATTATTACTACTACTCGTCCAGTGGACAGGTTATGATTTTCCTCTACTTCTAATAGTTCATTTTCTAATAGTTGTTTTAAATATATTGCACTCAACCTCCTTTCTTTGATACACTTTTTTTTCTACAAGCCGTCGAAGTGAGTCGGTCCAAGTTTTGACGGTGGGATACAGAGAAGACTCTTAGGTATTTCCTTTCTTTTACTTTCCTTTGCCCTATCTTACTAGTCTTTCATTTTTATTGCTTTTATCTTCTTTACTGGCTTCTCTGTGTGTTGAATGTTCACCCAAGTGTTAGCCGTGCATGGCGACCCGTGTCGAAGGGAATGGGAAATCCTGGCGAGTTGAACTGCTGCGTGCATTTTCAAGATGCACCCCAATACGCTCGCTTTGGCCTCGGCCTCTTCTAGACGGGCGATTGGGGGCTAACCCACTCCCGACGAATCGGCTCGGAATAGGTCTACGACTGAACTCCAGGTTGTGAGGGGGCGCGCAGGGGGTCCTTCCCGCTGCTCGGCGGCGTTGGAGCAACCCTGCTTGTCCTCGCTATATCCCCGTGTCAACCATGGCACCCCAGTGGAGTGTCACCTTGTTGGAATCCGCGATGGGTGGTGAACACGGGGATAAAATCCGTACACATGGAAACTACTGCCTCCCCAAGGGCCCCCCCCCCCCCTTTTGCCCTCTTCCTCTAGGAAGAGGTGATTAGTCGGTGAAACTGTGGATCTACACAGTTTCTTTGGAAGGATAGCGACAGATCGACAAAGCCTCGCTTCCTATTAATGAAGTGTGTTGAAGAGGAAAAGACTTTTAAGTCAATTAGTTCTGTCCGTCTTGCGAAAGCAATTGACGATAAAATCGGAAAACTTCAGTCTGTCATGCGCCAGCGGAATGGTGAAATTCTGTTGGAGTCACGCACAGACAAGCAGATCGAGAGTGTTTTGAAATTAAAAGAAATTGCTGGTCTTAAAATCAAGACCTTAACACATCCTGTCCTGAACATGTGCAAAGGCGTCGTAAAACATGAATTTTCGCATGAGTCAGATGAAGACTTGAAGGTATTCTTTTCACACCAAGGTGTGGTAAATGTCCACAGAATTAAGAGGAAGTTGCTGGGAAAGTTAGTCCCCACCTCCACACTGGTTCTGATGTTTGACAATCCCTCTCTACCGGAATCCATATCCTGCGGTTTTTAGATCCTGCGAGTGCGTCAGTATGTACCGAGTCCTCTGCGCTGCTTCAAGTGGCAGAGATTCGGACACAGTAGACCGGTGCAAGTCACCCTGCGAAGTGTGTTATTTGCGGACAGCCGTCGCACGAGTTGTCAGCTTGCTCGTCGCATCCGTACTGCGTGAATTGTAAGGAAAGTCATCCTTCCAATTCCAATAACTGCGCAAAATATATCATGGAGAAAGACATCCAAAGGATCCGCGTTACGGAAAGGGTGTCTTTCCGCGAGGCCAGGCGTCGGTACCTTATAAAAAATCCGGTAACTATCACCAAATCCTTGCAACAGCAGTCACCGCACCGAAACCATCTACTGCTTCTTTTGGCTGTCAAGTGGTTTTGGAGGAAATAAAAAAACCCAAGACGTATAATTCTGGTGTTCAGGCATCATTGGATGATCCTTCTGTCTTAAAATACGAATTTCTGGGGTGCAAAATCCTTATACCTACAAAGTATAAGGTATCACCGAAACAAAAATCTGTATGTTTCCACCTCAACTTCAACTAACATTCAGCAAGCGAAGCCAGCGAAGAAACAATCCCCCCGAGGACAATTTCTGCGTCGTCCCCGGCGGAGAACTCGCTCCCCTCAGTCTCGAAGACCTGACGCTTTGAAGACCGATTTCCATGTCAGATCAACTTCCTCTAGTCGCCGCCGCTCAAGGAGCAGACTTGAATAGTGGACTTGTTATGTCCGCGAGTGATCATTCTGCAGTGATCACGGCGACTATTCTGGGGAGGAGACCACAGCAGGGTCTGACTTTAAAATCGTCCACAGAAAAAATCCAAACATCGAAGAGCAGATAAACTCCAGACCTTGGCTCTTCTTTCCTGGAATCTGAGTGCCATTCATGTCCGTTCAGATTATCGAAAGCTCTTACTGTCTCGTCATGCTCCTCAAATAGTATGTCTCCAGGAAACACATCTCTTACGTAAACGCTCTTTTTACTTTCGTGGTTATACCGGTTATAGGGCGGACTTAGAAGACGATCTACGGTGGAGTCGTGCTCTTAGACGCTTCAGTCTATGCCAAAGAAGTCTCTACATCAAGAGTCTTTCATACCGTATGTATGAGGGTGAACCTTCCATTCCTTAAATTTACGGTATGTAATATTTATATCCCCCCCGGGCAGTCTTGCTGGTCTGATGGACCATTTGTCTTCCCCATTTCTTATCGTCGGGGATTTCAATGCCCATAATTCGATGTGGGATTCTTCACACAACTGCCCAAAGAGTGATATAATCGAAAAAACTGTTAGATAGCCGAGATATAGCGCTCCTTAACACGAGCCACCACCCACTTCTGTACAGCTTCCCGATCTTTCTCGGTGCTGGATTTAGCCATCTGTAGTTACTCTCTTTCCCCAATCTTAGACTGGACAGTTCTTGACGATCTGTATGGGAGTGACCACTACCAGATTCTTATACATTTCAACGTCTTTAGCCCCTCGGTATCACGCCCCTCCCAGTGGATATTGAAAAAAGCAGACTGGATGTGTTTAAACGCAACATCAATCTTTGCGATGAGCCTTAAGCCGTTGTGGATGCTATGGCATCCCATTTCACCAACGCGATTTTAAAAGCCGCCGATGTTGCCATCCCTAAATCATCATGTAATCCAAGGCATCGCCCTGTTCCATTGTGGAATTCGGATTGCGCAAAGGCGGTCAGTGCTAGAAAGAAAGCTTTAGCGCGGCTTAACAAGTATCCCATTGTTGAAAATCTCAATGAGTTTAATAGGTGCAGAGCCAAAGCAAAACGAACACTTCGAGAAAGTAAGTCGTCCTCCTGGAAGGCTTACATTTTATCTCTTACTAGCCGTACTCCATCAGTCGTATGGCAGATAGTTCGCAAGATTCAAGGTACATGGTCTTCTTTTTCCATCCCTGGTCTCAATGTAAATGGGCAACTTGAAACTTCACCGGAAGTCATCACTGAGGAACTTGCATCGCACTACGAAAGAGTATCTAACTCCTCCGGTTTTTCTCCATCGTTTCTTAATCAGAAAGCTCGCGCGGAGAAGTGTTGCTTGGATTTCTTCAGTTGCAGAGAAGAGGTATATAAAATTCCTTTCTCTATGACGGAGCTGACCTCTGCCCTTGCGTCTTCGAAAGATACAGCCCCTGGTCCTGATCAAATACATAACGCGATGCTAAAACATCTTCCCGAGAGGTATAAAATTCCTTCTGAAGTTATTTAACTGTATTTTGAATGAGCATACCGTCCCTGCTCAATGGCGTGATGCCATAATTATTCCACTTCCGAAGGAGGGAAAAGTTCGTTCTAATCCGTCGCATTTTCGACCGATTTCTCTGACAAGCTGCGTTTGCAAATTGTTAGAAAGAATAATAATTCTTCGTCATGTTTGGTCGCTGGAATCGCGAAACCTGCTGACCAATATCCAATGTGGCTTCAGAAAACAGCGGTCAACGCTAGACCACCTTGTTGCGTTGTCATCTACCATCTCATCAGCGTTTGTATTGTGGGAGCACCTCGTTGCCATCTTTTTTGACCTGGAAAAAGCTTATGACAACCTGGAGGTACGGAATCCTACGCACACTGCACTCGTGGGAATTCCGAGGCTTGTCTTCCTCTGTTCCTGGAGAGTTTCCTATCTCAACGCACTTTCCACTTTCGCCTCGGAACTTATTTATCATCGAATCATCCTTCGGAAAACGGTGTCCCGCAGGGCTTAATATTAAGCGTCACTCTCTTTGCCATAGCCATAAATAGCATTGCGTTCGAGAACTAGTACATGCGTCTCTCTTCGTTGACGACTTCGCCATCTATTGTTCGTCTATCATCATCTCTGTCATCGAGAGGTAGCTGCAATTGGTTTTAAACCGTTTACACGAGTGGAGCATGTCTACCGGTTTTAGTTTTTCTGTATCCAAGTCATGCTGTATGCATTTCTGTAGGATATACCATCTCCATAATGATCCAGATCTTTTTCTTGGGGGCCAACGTCTTCCTTTCGTTGACTCCGCAAAATTCCTGGGTCTCACATTCGACCGCACACTAACTTGGCGCAATCACATGAGAAAACTATAATCCCGTTGTAGTTCTTCCCTAAACCCCCTTCTCTGCTTAAGCGCATCATGGGGCGCAGACTGCACTTGCCTTCTTCGTCAGTATAGAAGTCTCGTTCGTTCTGTTTTAGATTATGGCAGTACTGTATACGCCTCCGCATCACAGTCGAAACTCAGTATCCATCAATCAGGAGTGCGCATTGCAACTGGTGCCTTCCGCGCTAGTCAAATAGAATGCTTATTACTAGACGCTGGCGAACCATCTGTTAACAAGAGATGTGATATTCTACTTGGATCTTACGGAGTGAAACTGATGGGGGTTTTAAATCACCCTACTCGGCAACATCTACATTCTCGAAAATTTATTTCATCTTACGCTGCAAGACCTTCGTTACCCCGCCCAGTGAGTGTCCGTTTTAAACGACTGCTAGAGGAAAACGCCATCACACTACTTCCTCCAGTGAAATACCCACACTCTCTCACACCACATTTAAAAATCCTCTATTTGGATCATATGTTCATATACACTGATGGCTCAGAAATGAATAATTCCGTTGGTGGTGCTTTCCACTGCCATAGTGCCACCCGTTCTTTTCGCCTCCATTCCCTTTGCAGCGTGTACACTGCTGAAAAATTTGCAATCCTTGAGGCGGTGAAATTCATTCGGCTATCTTCACACTTTCTTCTGGAGTGTCTCAACTGTAGTACTACGCAGCACCACAATCTACCGAACAGTTTGAATGTTATGCTTGGGCAAAATGAACCGGATTTGATAGGTCTTTTTAGATTCCTTCAGGAATGTGACCTCTGGAACAGTATCTGATCTTTCTTCGTTCTCAAATCCATTCATGAAACGGGGCTCCTCCCACACGTTTTCGGGAGGGTTTGGATTTAAATACACTTTTCCGTGAATTTTTATTCTCTCTCTCTCTAAATTTACTTTCTTTCTTTGTTTTCGGTTTTTATAATGTTTTAGGAATATTTTCTCTCTCTTTTTTGGATATATTGTAATTGAGGAGGGTTTTTAGTGGGTATGGTTGAGTCATTCGGCGAGTCCCACACGCGGGGGGAGTCATGTTGGCTCTCCTCAGTGCGTAACTGCATTTTCCCTACATGTACAAAATTTTAGGGCTCTAATGACCTCGATGTCGGCGAGACGTAAAGCACCACAAAAAATTATTTTTCTACAAATTGAATGTGATTGTTTGATTTCCTCTTTTTTCTTTTTTGGTGGACGAGGGCGCACCGGGGTCCTCCCGGTATCACGGCGGGCCGGTCTACCCCTAAGTAGTGTATATGTAGGTATAACCCTTGGGTATACTTTTCCAATCTATTTTCAAAGAATATCTTTAGTTCTAGTTTTCTGGAAGTTTCTTTTAGTTTTTTTAAATTTGGCAATACATTTCAAATCTTGTCGAGTGTCTTTCTCTTCCTGTTGCCATGTCATGTCTACTTAAGTTTTTACGGCTTTTTTTCTGGATGATTTTTAATTCATCAATGCAGAGAAAAAAACTAAAGCTGCTTGAAAATTTCATTGGATGTTGTTTTCGAATAATTTTTTGAAATTTCAAACTTAATGTGGTGAAATATGAAGTTTTACTATATCACATGACTGATTCAGATAAATCGTTTAAGGTTTATTTAAAAAAACGTATTTCTAGACTTCAAAAAATTTCATTTTGTGAAAGCAAAGGGAATGATTTGCATTAACGGCATGATAGATACATTTTCTATATCACGAATTAATGGACAGTATCACGGTTTTTCTATTTACATGTTGAATCGATTTTTTGTACGTTTATTATAATATAGGAAGCCTATTTCTTGAATTTTCGATCTTTAACATTTAAATGGGTGAAAATTCAAGAAACGATCACTGTGTTGTCCTGATTGACTACAAATTGACCAACGCGGAGAGAACAATATTTGTACGAACTTGTACGAGAGTGAAAGAAAGGTGAGGGGGCTCCCAAATTGAAAATCTGACTGACCCCTTGAATCCTATCGATGTTCTTGATCCTCATGGGTACCTATGGAAAGTGTTTTTCACATAATAAATTATAAAATAAAGTGGGATTGTAGAGGGTTGTAGATCAAATTTTTGTGAGTTGTTGGACTTAAAACACATTTTCTGAGTCCAAAATTTAAAATTTATTCGAGGCACATCCGGACACCTCGCAAGTTGCTGTGTGTGTGTGTGTGTGGGGGGGGGAGTATTTGTAGCAGACGTAGCTACATCATGTAACATTTAAATAATAGTCAAGGCCAGCCTCCATACAGGAGACCTAGGTTATTGTCTGAAATTACCTAGCAAGTAAAAGTTGTTGATTCTGACTACTTCATTCATTCCGTCCCGAGCTGTGACACAAGCAACATCGCTTCTGTACCCGTTCCGCCAGTCGTGAGTGTGATACTTAGAAACTATAACCTGATGCAACCAGACTATAGATATCGTGATTGTACTAAAACAATTCTATTTCGACACTCGCTTAGAAATATATGAAATCAATCATGACTATACTTTGTCCTGCGTTCAGCTGCATATAAAATCTAATAAAGGTTAAACTTGTTTTGTTGGATTCGCGTTCTTATGTTTTCTTACAGTAGCTAGTTTATTTCATATTTTTGTGCGAGTTTATCGAAAACATGCGAGATATTCCAAAGTTACTATTTATAGCAATTGTCAAGGATGAAATCCACCCCTACTATTTTATACCTCACAGACCTCCGGGTGTGACCCTCACCGTAGAGTTGCTGGTGGATCTCTCACATCGGATCAGCTAGTATAGAGCAAATAACAACCACCGTCCTTATGCAGCGATTCGTCAGTCATTCAAAAATCAGATTTGCTCGAATTTATACCAGGGAAGGATTTTTCAATCCCCGTCCTCTGAACTAAAGTTCTCCATAGTCAACGCTTATTTTGACACGCTTATTAGATAAGATTTACTCTTCACCATCTTTAAAATAACTTATACACTTCTGATGCATATTTGTGTCCAATTATAAATAAATATAAATACTTCGTAAAATATATTACCAATAATTTCAAAGTATTATTAATGATTAACAAAAACATTCTCCACACTAATAGATAATTGAATATTTATCATCGAAGAAAAGAAAAACAATTGTGAATCAAATCACTCATGATAGAAACTGAGCATAGAAAGAAGCTGCCGAACATTACAAGCAATGGGACTTCATTAGTGATAATTGAAAATTTTGAGAAATGGTATGAAAAAACCTGTGTGCCACCCCTTTTTACCAATATTATCCTTCATGGAATTGCCAAGAATTTCTTTATTTATTTTTGAATAAAAAGAAACGTTTAAATAAAGCTCACCATTTCACAACTCCTGACAATAATGATACGAGAAAGTAGTTTTATTACTTGATTTATTGATATACATTTACACCTTATACATTGCACTTTTACACCTTGCAACAACAACAAAATGATAAATTAAAATTTCATTATAAATACAAATTTGAACAATTATAAAGTTACAGTATAGGAATCTCTTTGGCGTACACGAGTGGGTTTCGTCAAGAGTCATTTTGCACATTCAACAGAAGAGTAATATAATATATTTTTCTTTATTTAGTATGAATTGTGGAATTCATTTCAATTTGTTCGCTTGGTACAAGCCAAGGCGCTCATTTACTAAGCGAAATGTTTTCGCTAGGTCTGCCTTATATACAGCCTCAATCGTTTTAACCACTCGACCGAGTTACGAATGTTATTTGCGATGGGATGATGTGCCACCCCTTCCATCTTCCCACCCCTGGCGACTACATTCTTCCATAGATGGACACTGCAACGGCGACTCCTCCACTCAGCTCTTGAGGGGGTTGCGCTTCATTGGTTGGACTCCGAGCCTCGTTGCCAGAGCATCCTGCACAGATCAAATTGCAATGCTCAAAAGATGCAACGAAATAGCACACACTTTCCCAAAAATGTTGTATCAATCAATCAATCAATCAATCAGGGGCGTATCAAATAGACCCAAAGGACTTGTAATGCACATCCAAGGAACGAGGGTATTTAGGACGAGAGTTTTAAGGAGATTAAGTTACATGATGCGAAACAGATTTTTACACATACCAACTAGCAGCAGTGTTGCCGCCAAGAAAAAAACGTACTTAATTCTAGCCTTAAAAGGTACTATATTGTGAAAACAAATAAAAAATTTTGAAATATAAGAGTCAAATCCACACGCCAACTCCAAGTAAAAATAGTTGACATGAGATATTTATAATAATTAGAGCTTACAAATATTTATTTTCAGTCGGAAAGAACGGTGCAAAATTAAGAACGTGCATACTTCGACTGATCTCATACTTTTTATTTCGGAATTCACGCACACCTCTGTATTCCAGATACGATTTGTGAGATCTGTATATTGAAATTACTATCACACTCAATTCAGTTCAATATTTACTCACATTTTCACTCCTTTATAATTGTTAGTATTGCCTCGAGAATATAGTTTTCAAACGTGGAAATTTTAGGAAGGCGAATGTTTTGGTTTCCCTTTAGAGTCCATTCGAGGAAGATGATTGTAGTTTCTTACGCAATTTCATGTCAATAATTCCAAAAGAAAAATGACCTTTTGTTACAAAGGGCACGGTTTTTTATTATTATTGGAATACTATACCTACAGGAATTTAATTATCAAAAGCATTTCCATGTTTTGATTCGTTCATTACTAACACTAACGTGTAGCTGCCACTCGCTTAACTGTTCTTAAATATTTCAATTATATGAATTATATTTTGTTCTGGTGAATCGGTGTTCAATTTTGATAAATATTATACCTCTGAAAAACGTAATAGATTTCCATTAAAAGTATTTCATGGTAAATAATAAGTAATGAAATGGTATTGTTTGAGTCATATCATAGGTGGAGTCGATCAGATAGATTCGCGTCTTTCACATGGTTTGAAAAATACAAGGTCGTATTTCGTGTGCGCTTTCGATCGTAGGATCCAATTTGTATGTCACTTGAGTGGGTATCATATCTATGCCTGTCACGTGTACCAAAGATACACATAAACCATACTATTATTCCTCGATGTTGTCCAGTTTTCCCGGGATTTAACTGCACATTTTAATGAGGTTTGCACGAACGTAATAAGAAATTCTTGCGCTTCATCTTCCGAGAAGAAAAAAGACGATTCGACGTGATGCTAGTAAACATTTTGTTTTGGTCAATCCAATACCGCCTGTTTCGTGGAACAGTGGCGCGGTGCGGCGGAGACCTTGGAACCCGTTGATCACGCCACTGCTCATGCGTCAGCAAAGCGCGTTCGAGGCAGCCGAGAAGGCAATGTGGTGGATTGTAAACAACTTTCGCTCCCAAACACGTTGGCGGTGAGGACAGGGGTGGTAGAGTACATGTGCACCGAGCACCCTCCTAAATGGGGTATAAGGAAAAGTTTTGATGACGTAATATTTAGGGGAAAAATAAGAAATGGTTTAATCCTTCACCATATATGATGGAATTTATGGAGTCGGCACACAAGCACCACGTTGAATCGTCATTTAACAGAACAGTTTTAATTAGACTCGTTTTAACTTATCTACCTGTGCGGCGCAGGTGATGTAGGTGGTGATCCGCAGGGTTGGACAAGGGATATGGCGACGCTAACCGTCGGTTTCTTCTCCAAAACCGTACCTCGATAACTCGTAGTCAAATACATATACATATTTGTATTGATGATTGTCTTTTGTTTCATCGAATTTGAATGAAAAATGACTTAAAACATACGAAATGATAAAAACTACGTAGCATATCTTGTAAAGCTCCCTTATATATGTCACCTTATCAGATGAATTTTATACAGATTAGTTTTGTAATTCCGGCGTGTTTTCTCGCCAAACAGGGAACAGTACTGTCACATTTAATATACTAGTAATAATTGGAATAAGATAAGACTTTATTATATTAAAACATAATTAAAGACGAGTAAATACAACCAATGAGGATGACGAGAAGTTGGTTACGCACAAGTGCCATACTACCAGGAGAATAAAGACTCCACAACAAATAGACTGGTAATATAAACGTCCCTCCCAGCCAGTCATGTTTTCCCTATATATAGCGAGTTGATTTATTTCAACAAGCGATATAAAAATAATTGTCATACAAATAAAGAGATCAGTACTAGAGGAATAGAAGTTTTCTAGATTTGACAAACCTCGTTGTGTGAAGAACTCTGTCTTGCAATGAAGTTAATTGCAATTATCTTATATAATAATACGGTGCGCTCAAGTAAACAAAATGCCGCCATTAGCAGGGAGGAATGTGATTGGCTGGGCTGAACCAGGAGGGTGATCGCAGCGCTTAGCGGACATTAAGAAAGCTATACCAGTTCAAAACAAGTAAACGACACTCGGACAATGTGATCAGTTTACGTATGTGATTTTCGTATACAATGAAGAACTTTAATGGAACATGTATATTTATGACTGAACTAGTAAGTTCTTTGTGGAGCAAAATGTCCATGCGGCAATTGGTGGACCATAGTATGGAGACTAGACCAGGAAAATGCTTTAAAGTGAGGTCGAACCAAGTGCACGAGACAAAATGAAAGTGTGCTGTTTGTTACCTTGTTCCCTGCATTCGAAGTTGCTGCCTGTCCTCGCCTGTGATTTTGCCTATCGGCTTGCCACTCTACTAATACATTGTTCATTTGGGTCTTGTGAGTAGAACACATGTGAACTATGCTAATATTTGATCGCTAAATAACTTGCCACTCTACTAATACATTGTTCATTTGGGTCTTGTGAGTAGAACACATGTGAACTATGCTAATATTTGATCGCTAAATAACTTGCTAAAGCTTGCGATTTGACTATGCCAAATAAACAATCGGAAATATTCATGTTTTTAAAAGTAAGCATAGATAGTAGATTGTAAAATTGACCGTAAGACACCTAATGTATAAGGAAATCTGTGAATGGTTTAACAATGGACTGTTCGTACCACAAAAGCCAATTTAAATTTTATTCAGTATCTGTAACTCATTAAATACGAAAAAATACCAACAATTGTTATTACAACAAAACTAATAATGTATTCGTGTGGTGCCTTCCCTGTGCAATCATTTTTTATTGATTCGATTTTGAGAAATTATTCATCTATCTGACACGAGCAAATAATTCCGGTGTACGTAAGCAAAGGCTACCTGACATATGACTCAACTGTATTTGTTTTTTTGTTTGTTTGGGGCTTTAGGGCTCGTCAACATCGAGGTCATTAGAGCCCATGTATTTGTCGTCTCGTGAAAATATTTATAAGAATATTTACAAAAAATTAATAATAATTTTTACAATAAAATGTTTCGTGCAAATGTGCTTTACTTCGATAGTTGACTAAAGCTGGAAACTTATCTTTAATATCACATATGGCTCGTAACAAAAAAAATCCTCGGTCTTATGTATTCTGATAACTCAAGTTGGCATATTATTCAACGCGGAAAAGTACTTGATGTAATGAAATTGTTTACTTAAAGATAAGAAGTAATACCTATCGAAATGAGATAAGTCTTCAGCAAGGTTATAAGCAAAACAACTGATATTGTTCAAGATATTGTGGTTTCATTGCTCTCTTAGGGCATAGGCGATAAGAAAGATGATACGATAAATGTACACACAATTATCTGTTTCAAATATACAGATCTTACATAACTAATGATGAATTTATCACATCCAAGTTAAGGGGGAACCAATTCAAATAGCGAATTAATTGGATTTCCAATTAAAGATTCTACGAGAGAAAATTCCACGGCCTCTATTTTTCTTTACTTCTTTTTTTTTTCTTACTGTTTAGTGCCACCAATCTGTGTTTTAATAGCTACGAAATAAATTATCTGACAATATTGTTCATCTTTGGTATAAATTTACCATGATACTGAAAAAACCTCGGAGAGTACTTCGATTGTATACAGATATCATGTAACATTTTGAGCGATTATTGAAGGGGGAATAGTTATAACCTATTATTCACTGAAAAGAACCACATTGGAGAGATATCCCTAGAACTATATTATGGTGCAAGGATATTGCACAAAGTCTCCTATTCTCTTGTGTATATATTTACTTCAGAATGACAGCTGGTTCACAATATTTTTGAACCTTATTTTTACCGCGCTTCCATTCATGGCATACATGGCATTCGAGGGGAAAACGTACTGGAAACACGTATAATCATGGGTATATTGTCGAATTTAGTAGAGTGGGTCCAGGTCTCGAGTAACAATTAGAATGGAATTAATTAGAGTATGTTTATGTTTCGCTCTTTTAAAAACGTTTACAAACTACACTTTCATAGTAGGGCCGACATTAAATGCTCATGGCGCGTCTTGAAGATGCCAATAAGCAATCCAGTAGTTGGCTTCCAACGACTGGAAGACAATAGTTGACGTCGCGAGGACATCACTGGCTTGATTTTAGAAACCATTGGCATGCCAAAAATTCGTACTGCGGAGTCGACTCAAGCCAACTATAGGCGTCCAATTCCTCCCCACTTCCTCTCCTCTACCTAACAGCGTTGGGAACTGGCTTCATATCGCTACTACGGCTGTACTGACCGAGCGAATGCGCTGTATCGTATGGACAGATCAAGACCAATTGGAGAAGGCAACTATTGCCTTCCATTCATTGTATGAAAACTCTTCGAAAGAGATCCCCGCTCCCAGGCGTCCCCGTTCCCCTACACCTCGGGGATGATGTTAAAAGATAATATTTAATACGAATGACGTCCGACTGTTAAGTGACCGACTTACGACTGACATCATCATAAATGAATGTCTGAAAATAATGAAAACTATTGCGATGTAGTTTTTTTCCGTTAAATTGAATTTGATGTATTTTGATTCAAACGATACCGGACAGTTAATAAGAAATATAAATACACCATAAGTGTCCTGTGGGAACTCGAATAAGATTCAAAATGGTAGTACAGGAGAAAAGTACCTACGTGTTTGAGGTTGATTATGCAGACACGTGTGAAAGCGGTCTTCCGTGTGTTATCACATATCTTCTCCAGGTGTAGGTACTTGAAGGAAGTATATGCATAACCTGCCTTAAACATGTAAGTACGTGTGAAACCGGTACTTAAGCGACAAAGCATGGTGTCAAAGTTCACTTATCTCCTGGATGGGGATGTGTCTCAGGTCTTTCGGGGGTTCGGTCTGGGTGGAAATGGTGAACAGTTGTGGAAGGCGAACGAGCGATGTAGTGGTTAACACACCTGCGTTCAATACAGAGGTCTCGGGTTCGATTTTCGGTTCGTGGCCCATATCACGAATTTTGTATACAAGCGTCTATTTCTGTCCAAACCAAATTATATAACGAAGTGAAACCGGTCCGGGTCGGATAATAGATAGATGTATACGGCAGAATGAATGTCGAGGGACATGAGAATACCTCGCAACGTCATAAGGCGAGTCCATTCCAAAATAGACGCGTATTTTCTTCCGTATATTTGTTCCTTGTGACCACACAAACAGATGAAGTGCGTCGTCCTTCCTATGTTTTTGCGGAAGAGCATTGAGCAGCTGGCATAGTGCCTTTGGTCGCCACCAGGGGGTGACCTTCCTACCAATGCTGCCAAAACCAAAATTAGCACTAAGGGTTTATTCGCGCTGCGAACAGCGTAGTGTTTACATTCAAAACGTGACTACTTAACATTTCTGTCTCTTTTTTTTTTAATTTTGCTTTACCAATCCTACATAGTTACTACGGGATTCTCTTTACAATGTAATATATCTGTACAAATACAATTCAATTACTCTTACAAATTATAATCTATACATCTGTACCCACCTTCTAATGGTCTGCTTGATTGTTTCTAATATATATATATATATATATATATATATATATATATATATATATATATATAT
>NNCF01126888.1:85084-100724 GCA_002313205.1 Laupala kohalensis
ATATATATATATATATATATATATATATATATATATATATATATATATATATATATATATATATATATATATAATTGTCCGAGTTGTTCGTAGATGATTAAGTTTTCCAGTAAACTAGTTTATTTGTTTATCCTGGGTTCTTGTTTTCCCTTCATCTCACTCAGAAACTCAGCCTTTCCGCGCAGTACAGGGGACTCTCTCGTAGGACATGTTTCAATCTATTGCCACGCAGATGAATGGTTACGTTCGCTGCTCCGGATTCGGGAGGTCGTGAGTTCGGGACGGATATTCAGTGTTCTATCAGCGGTCGAAGTAATTGGTACTGTGGCAGGTCTCCGTTGTTTTCTTTCCTACTACGATCGTTTTAATACTTTTAATATTAGAAAATTGATTGTAACAAACATGGACAATAATTATGCGAACGTTTATTTTTATTTGGCAAGACTATTTTATTGACATGAATAATATGGTAGATACTTCATTCCCCGATCTGCTAAGTTTTAGGCAAGAATTCCTCAGTTTCATATTTGGCATTAGCAATGGAAACAGGGCATCATAACAGTTATGAATAGTACATGATAATGCAAATGAAGCATTACATAACTCACGTACAATTACCGTTTATAATTACTATAATTACATGGTCCCATGCGTCAGCTTACACCTTCACCATTTGAGGATTTAGCTTCATCCTTCAGATATTTAAGCGGAACATGATTGTTCTGAATTTAAAAGATCAAAGGAGGACGTACAGTTGAATGACCTATGTAGAGAGGAATTCCACACTTCCTGTATTCCGCCACAGAAAAAACAGAGGACAAGTGAAAGATTTATCCTACTTCCTGGGTTTTAAAAACTTGCCACTTGACACAGCATGTTAGGTATTATCATCTGATTAATTAATATCTTCCCTGTTTCTTAAGAAGTAATGCAAAGTGTTTCCGACTGATAAGTGATTTCTTCACAAAAATTCTTAAACGAGTTCGTGAAACCCATTCAATTAGATTCGTCATCGTAAATTTTAAATACACTTAATCTCCGAAGTGGCTACGTTTGGTCTTAGGTGTTTAGATTGAAGGAGCATTACCTTTGTCCATAGAACCAAGCCTATTTGTTAGATTTTCCTTAGTTTTGTTAAATGACTCCTAAGAGTTTTCCCATTATACTAATTTTAAAGAAATAAACTTAAAACGCCGCAAATTTACCTAAATACACACATTGTTATATTATTACCCTAAATTTCGCCGCAAATTTATTTAAATATTATTATACTTTCAAATTGTAATCATTCTTTTCTTCATCTAACTTTCTGTTTCTAAAAAATAAATTAAAAGCCATGTAAGAACCCGCTTATGTCGCATATGGATATAAAACATAGAAGATTGAATAAGAAAAACATTTTGTGCAAATTTGTATTTTTTTCTTGCTCTGTAAACGACAAGATGGAATAAAAGAAAACTTAAAACATCGACCAATGAATTAGTTTATGACTAAATGACTAATTAAATCATTCTTGGCCATTAGGGCATTTTAAGTCGATAACTTAATTTCTTTGTCTGTTTCTCCTAAGTAGTTAAATTTGGTCTCAGAATGAGCTTCATGAATTCATGATTAAACAGTTACAATATTCTGAAAAAGAATATTATTAATATTTGTTATATATATTTTTCAATTACCTTAATACATTTTTTGATCGTGATGTCTCTTTGTGGCACCAGCATACAAACTTATGATTTGTTTCATGCTTTAATACTCCAATTATTGTATACGCTTAGGAATAGACATTACGCACAAATGACCCAAGTGAAACAGACATCTACCACGGTACCACTTAAGGATATCTTCAGGGTGATGCCTTTATTAGGTTGTCCAATACTCCATGACAATGTCATTTCTCTATCCCCAACCTCAAAAACCGATGTCCGTTTTCCATTTACTCTGTTAGGTACGCACTAGAACTGGAGAAAGCAAGAATATAGAATCCACCGGGTTCTGACCTCTGAAGAGCTATTTGCTGATATATCTGAGCGTCGAAATGACCGCTAGCTCAAGTTGTCAGAACCTTATGTATATATGGCCTCGCAACAAATCAGAGTGAGCCTAGGAAGTGTGGCCGATGCGTGTCCAGGTTTTCGCCATTTTTTCGTTCAGCGTGAGCGAATGTAATTGAATCCATATGGATGTCGAAATATATTTCAATAAATTTATATCAAAATACATTTGCATGCTTTTTCTAATAAAACTACATTTGAGTTATTTATCATTTTTGAAATAGTCTTATATGTATCTTGGAATAACGTGTCAATTTGACGGAAAAATGTTGACTGTCTATGATCGGCCACACTCTGGGACAAATACGACCTTGCCTGGCGCGAGTTCCCCTTCCCACCGGGGTAGTATACATAGGTACTGTCCCGGAAACATAAAAGGACTTACGCCAATTTTCTAAGTCCCATGCACTTCGAAGTTTGGAGCTGTTTTATATCAAATTGCTTTCTAAATTGCTTGATTTCCGATTGACATCTAAAAATAGGATAAAAGAGCTGAATATTATTTGAAATTACAATAAACAACACACACTCATTGATGCTTATGAGTTTTGATTTCTTTGCGCCACAAAAAAATTCAAATGTTGTAAGAATATTTATAAATAATTCCTAAATGAATTCTCACGAAATTCATACGATATCTTGCGATGATATTCAAATTCTGTGATTGAACAATATCGACTTTACAGGTAGAAGCATTTTTTTACCGAGAAGTTTAATTTGTTTTATATTCCCTAGGACGGCGTAATGAGACAACGAAACTTCATGTCATTTAAATTTTCTCTCGTTACGATTTAATAATATCTCGCATCGATAGAGAAATGGAACAACCATATCCTCATAGTGGTGCAACTTCTCCTTGAAAGGGAACATATTTTTGCACTCAGAGCACACCGAAGCACACTTAGAGCTGAAAATGAAAAGCGCCATGAGATAGGGGTTCAGAATGAATATTATTTCACCAGTGTGAACCATCAATCATCTTCCTCGTCCTCTTTAACACAAACTTTTTCGTGGTTTCCTTTATTAATGCAGACACAATGAACCATTCATCTCCAGATTGACAGATCTCTCATTATTTTATCAGTAATCAGATCAACTGAATCTACATGAACAGATCGACTCAATTTAAAATTCGCTTGAGACATTATGCCGTCATAGTTCCGTCCCACCAAAAACACTAATCCGGAATCGATCAACGTGTCCAACAGATTCACACAATTTCCTTCGCCATCTTACAACAATCCATGTTTTACATCCCTCCTATGATGTGCGCTAAACGTGAGATCTTCCTCAAATATCTCCATTTGTTTTCAATGCGGAACCATTAGAGATCCATAATTTATGTTACTTGTTCACTTTATATTATATTTTCTTTCAATCACATCCTGTCTGATGTCATTGTCGTTACCGTCCGCACCCCAGCCACAAAATACTACAGATTAGTCTCATCTCTCGTTCCTCTCCCATTCTCTTTTTGTCTCGGTTTCAAACTTTTTCCTTGTCTTCTATCTCATTGTGTGTAGTCGTGTCTTCTGTTTTCGTAATATCTCTTATTTCCCCTATGTTTGATGCATATTCTTCGAAGACATTGTATTCTTCCTTTATTTGTAAGAAATCCCATTTCTTTTTCAAATTTATGACTTCTTTTTCTTTTAACTTCTTTAAAAATTGACATCCCTTTCTCTCCACCATAAAGGTCTCACTCCTGCATGCGATCAGCGTCATATACTCCTTTTCTATATTGGCATAGCCCATCATCCCGAATGTTTTTTTTTTCTTCTTCAAATATTCATCATAAGTCAAACGGAAAGCACCTCGCTTAAGAAGTGTTTAGTGTAAAAAAATCTCACCGTGTAGCCCTTGACCCAAAGGTGTTTGCAATCACAATTTTTTTTATTACCTACTCATTACACTACGTTTGGAATAGAAAATCACTTCGTTTTCTCCACAAGAAAAGCATTGGGTTGCGACACACTGTGAGAGATTCCTTGGAGATATCGACGCTCGAAGCCTGGCTTGGGCAAAATTTCAAAGACCGTCTGGGGACGAAAACCATCAGCAAATTTGTTGGGGGAAAGCCCCAAATGGGAGTCTGGAGGAACCTCGGTGTTCGAAGAGAGTTGCTTAAATAGAATGGAAAACAAATAAACAATAAAATGTAATATGATCAAGAGGTCGGTATTTTTAGCAAATTGTTTCTTCCGGCTATAGTAATTATTTTTTTGAAAAATGAAATAAAAAAAGATATGATTAATGATTTCTATATTTATATACAAAGAAGGGATAAAAAATTGTACCCGAGTGTCGAGTGCTGACCTAATCTTATATATAAAAATTCAGCCTGCGTATGTTTGTGTTCGCAAAACTCGAAAAGTAGTCGCTCGATTGACTTGAAATTTTAACACAAAGTTGCATTCGAATACGCGCGTGTTTTTATATGCCTATTATATAGATATAACACCTGTGAATAGTATAAAATGAATATGTGTATTAGGGTTGATGAGATTTTTAAACTAACAATGCCGTTGAGTTGAGATCACATTGTGGCACGGTATCGTAGTACCACATTATTTAATCATCTGTAATGCCTCGCTCACGTTCGAACATACGCCGCAGTTCTCGACAAGCAATCACAAAACGTCGAAGGAGAACAAACCGCACTGATGAACGTTTCGACGAAAATGAACTTGTTAGAGTCAGAACTTCTCACAGGCGAGCAGAAGAATCGGCAGATCGGCGGATGACTGACTATATGAAAAAAAAAGGAAGGGGATGATATGTAAAAATAATGGGAAAATCCGATATTATGTTCGAAATCATACTTTTCGGTGCTGCTGAGATGGATAAGAGCGTCTTCGATGCATTGTAAGTTACCAATCAGTCCACATGCAGATAATATACCCCTAGCATCCCTGTATTAGGGGTGGAAGTAAAGGACAGTTAAACATAATCAAAACCTACCAATCTTATTGTTGAATAAATCATTTTTGGGACCGCTGAAGTGAAGTGACACCCTCATTGCCAGATAAGTTCATGATCAACACCTACAAGGAATTAACACCCTTTGTGTTGGAGTGAGAGGAGGAGATATGTACAAATAATCGAAAGCGACCCATATTACTGTTGAGATCATTGTTTTCCGGGCCGCTGAAATTAGTAGGGACATTCTCGAAGACGTAAAATTTCACAATCAGCCCGTATAAGTACCCCTAGAAAAAGGGTATGCCGTGAAAACAATCTAACATGACATACCTGTGACGAGTCCATAATTTTCGGCGTCACTGAGGTGATAGTGAAATTCCGATATCGTGTAAGTCTGAACTCATCCCTAGCTTCCCTTGGGTTGGGGGTGGGGGTGGAAATGGTATTAAAAGCATTGAAAACTAATTTTGAAATATAAAAATATGAAAATTGCATTGGATCCGTAGTATTAGGGTTGATTAGATTTTTAAACTACCAATGTCGTTAAGTTTAAGATGAGATCACAGTGACACAGTATCCTTGGAGCTGGGGATGGGAAGAGTGAGACGTAAAAAGACCGATATAAAGGTCGAGTCCATGGATTTTGTGTATTCTGAGATGAATATTCGTATTTACAATGACATTATGTTCCTACACAATGGACATTTTGCACGGCACCTTTAAAGGTGAGGATTGGGAAGAGCGTGACACGGAAAAGTATCGAAAATGTCAGGTAAGAAAGGATTTTACGAAAATTCGCCACTAAGGGGATGAAACGGGAAATTGGTGTTTTCTAAAAACTTTTTCTCAATTACATCAGTAAAAATGAGGGATTGATACACACCAATACTATCAAACCTCCACCATTTATGGATAACATTTTCACGGGATATCAATGTGAGAAACAATAAAGTTACAGACACATGAGAAAATTCACAAGGGCAAAGCCGCGGGTACAAAGCTAGTATTTTGTAAATGCTCCACATATTTTACTCTCCATGTAGTGGTTATGTTCCATTTTAAAATCGCATATCAAGCACACAGCTTCTTTAATGTACCTTCACTCTCAGCGGCCGTCTGGACCACGTTTATTTCTTCATTTTGGTTCAGTGCACAACGAAGTGTGGTCCTGACTCGAAACACTGAAGGAATCGCTTTTTTTGCGTTACACGGCAAACGATACAGACGCTTTCAATTGTTTCAACTATAAGTTTTCTTGCACATTGAATCTGTAACTGCACTGAATCTTTTCGTTCCATTGAACCGTTTGAACCAATCCCAGTCTGAGTCCCCTGCGAACTACGGCATCATCTACCTCCGACTCTTCTATTGATTCATCACTATCCCTCATATTATTACTCAGTGACATAAAAGTTGTTCTAACGCACAAAAACATACAAGAGATGAGCCCTTCCAATGATTGTTTTGATTCCTGATTCAATCTCTGAGGATCCTGAAGTGCCCATAGATTGATCAGGTCAATAAGGCCAAAGCGAACATTTTGGCCTAGCTCGAATGGTATTTGAGGAAATACAAAGGATAATTTGAGCCCGAATGATATTTGGAGGAACATTTTTGGAAACACAAATTATTCCTTTTTTACACCGAAAGAAGGCCCCAATGGATGAGATGCTTTATACTGACCGATGATTTTAGCTGATTCTCCATGTAGTTGAGGCCTCCTTCCCGTTCCACAAGTTCAGCATGTGCGCGCTCATTGTCTCCAGCTACCAGCACTGGTTGATCTTCATTTGCCTGCGAAAATGAAACACAACAATGGTCAGCACCACACTAACAGTTATATACTGCCTACAGTCTTAGCAAAAGTTATAGATACCAAGAATGCGGCACGAAACGACTCATGGGGAAACGATATATAACAAAATATAGCTTATTCTATTGCACGACCGATAAAAAAGAAATACTATTCATCATGACTGGAAGATTTTTATTGTCCGTAGAGCAAAGAAATTGTGTGTTTATCAGCGTTGCGCAGTTTTGTTTTGTGACATTCAACGAAAGTCCCCAAGTATTTTTTACTTAACAATTAAATTTATCTTTCTTGATTACTTGGACAAAGATCAAGATTTTATGATAATCCATATGAGAGAAAATTTTAGTTCATAACATTGTACTCTTTTTTGACTGTATAGAAACAGATTTAAACAAAATGAAAGTGACAGATCTAGTATAAATTTTCCAAGAACGAGATGTGTCAAGAAACTTGAAAAATCACCTTCATTTGTTCCATCTGCAATTTTTAGGACCAATTTGATATCTTTAGTATCTTCTTCCCACCTAAATATGGTGTTGTCAGAGGTTGCATACAGTTTTGAGTCTATAGTTTATTAGATAGTTGTTTTTTTCTCAAGGGATTCCAGGTCAAGTGAAGCTTAATCCTGGAATAAAGGCGTGCATTAGAATTGAAGCAAGTGGCTCATTTTCACAAATTCGGATCGTTAAATGTTTAGTTAAATTGGATATTTGGGTCCTATTGTTTTATGTGTTAAAGAGTGTGTCCAAAGTTTGGAAAAACGTATTTTAGGTTTATATATTTGAAATAGATTCTTAGTTGTAGAGAAAAAAACCCTTGCTGACATGTTACTTTTGGTGTTTCCACCTTGGTATTCCCTGACACCGAAGTGGTGGACATTCAGTCACAAAATATACTAAAGGGAGTATGGTCATTTCAGGTACACAACAGAAATTTTTTCCGTTGCACGTGCTTATTTTTCTATCTATAATACAAAAACAGTTTTGCTACAAGATACGTTGTGTTTCACGCAATGGAATACTTATTCGTGAACAAATCAAATATAAACCTATTATGCCTTGAAACGGAGGGCGATGGGAGGCAAGGTTACCTGGTGCAATTGGAGTTGGGGGAGAGGAAGGTGGAAGAAAATAATAAAGCTAAGCGATCCCAAACCTCCAAGTTGAACCCTGGTGTAAAGCCTTAGTTGCTGTGCTAAATGAGAGGTGGTTGGGGAAAGAGGGAAAGGTAAACCATACCTAAAGGTCGCAAAGGGGTGTAAGTCCCCAATAACTGTGAGACAAAGTAACGTACCCGTGGTAGACCACGCAATTGGTTCAGGAGGCATTGGAGACGTTCCGGGAAGTCCGGCGTGAAGTGCCTTACATCCACCGCAATGAATGTGTGTCCCAGATCAGCCGGTCTCCTTTCTCCTCCGAGCCATTTGCGGACATGGGGTCCACTGGTTGCCCCTGCCAACACCGCACCCAACACATCCACCGCCAAAGCCAATCCATAGCCTTTGTATCCCGAGTTGATCTCTTCCCCACCCAAGGGAAGCAGGCGCATGGTCTTCATGGCTTCTTCTGCGTCGGTCAACGGCTGACCATCCACGTCGTTGGCCCAACCCACGGGCAAAGGAAGGCCGGCTCGCCGTTTGATCTCAATCTATTCAGAGAATCTCACACAATCAAGATTGAAGATATGCCACTAAATTAGTAAGTAATGACTAATCATGGAAATTTTGGGATACGTTTTTAAATCGATTTGGGTTAAGAAGTGATGAGATGTGTTCCTGAAAATTGGATGTTGAAACGATATGCCCTTGCGATGTTATAGGATTATAGTATGTATCTTTTCTTTTTTTTCTTGGGGCTTTAGGGCTCGTCAAAGTCATTAGAGCCCATTATACCATGTATCATCCACATGGAGATGTGAATATGGTATATAAGTAGTTGGTATGTGATAAGTTGATAAGAACCAAAGAGTTGTTTGAGAAGTTTAGGAAATTTGCTACAAAGATGTGTGAACTACCAAAGAAGTCCAGTGAAAGCGTCATAGAAATATTACAGAGAAGTTATTGTACTTTTCCGTGGCTCATATAATGCCTATGTTATAAATATGAGCAGTATAAAATAAATAATGACTTCATCCTCCCGACGCAGTGACTAAACACCTAAGAGGACACGGGGAGTTTCTAACATATTTCAAAAAGATACAAAAAGTGGAAGATGAGACATGTAACTGTTGAAAAGAGACATGTACAGTACATACTATGGGAATGCGACCGCTTGAGAGATGAAGCAGAGGAACCAAGGGAATTATTAATCAGATGAGTCTCCAAAAATGATAGAAGAGGAAGAAATTTATAAGGATTTTGTCACATACATATCAGTAAAAATAGAATTCTATTTGCAAAGGAAAGTTGCGTCTGCCTACTTAGGACACTTCCCCGAACTCGGTTGGTCCCTTAACCTCAAATGAGAACACCGCTTGACCTCAAGTGGGTTAAGATCTTCAGTGGCTTTCTCTGGCCTGGAGGGGTGTGTGGAATGCCGAAAGCCGGCTTTGGCAAATAAATATTTTTCGGTTGATTGTAAGTTTGTTTCTCATTTAACTGATAACAAAACGTTGCATAAAGAAGGTAACATTTCCAGTTGTTTGGGTCAAGTTGGTAAGCTTGACCCAATTGTGAGAGCTTAATCCCTGAGACGCCGAGCTGTGTGCTCATTAGGGATTGAGGGACCGGCCTTGGTTGGGAAAGTATCCTAAGTAGGCAGACGCAACTTTCTTTTGCAAATAGTATAATGACTAGAACAGTTAATTACACCCACAAGAGATGGGTATATCTATATAAGCGACATGAAAAAACAGACAGGAAGAAGAAAAGAGAAATGTTTCCACGTATTGACAATTTGATGCAAAGCATAGAAAACAATAGAGCCAAGCGTTACGTAATCATTGGGAGGGGTAAGAGGTGTCGTTTCAGGTGTGTTATAGTGGAGGGAGGTAAAATACTCATTTTTGCTTTGTTATTTATAGAATACCTCTACCGTATTTTGCTGTAGACACTTACTAATTATTTAGTTCTGATCCGAATCTTACTACGATAGTCAAATAAAAATAAGATAAATCTCAGTTGGACGACATCCTAACGTATCTGAAGTGGCATGTAATTTATGCAATAACTGACTTTCACCGCACACTGAAAAGAAGCCCCTCAGGTGGCCCAGGGCTTATAGCAAGCTTGCTCGCCACCGAGTTCAATTAGCGGCGGGGGACAGAAAAAAATATGTAGTTTTCTCTTCAATATCACAGTTCATATAGCTACGACTACTGAAAAGCGAACCCTCTTTCTATCCACCTTCTACTACTATTACTGGAATCACTAACTCTTACCATAACTAACTGCTCCTTCCAACACCTCCATGTTGTTGGTAAACCCTGCTAACCGGTCCACCTACTAACAATAATCCTACCACCCAACTTCTAGCGTTCCCTTTACATAAGCTTCAATAGCACGTTACATTTCCCATTTACAAATACTACAATATTGATATGATGGCTCCCTTTTTACTTTCGGAGAGTGAATCGGCCTACCGTTTTCCACATGGTTTAAATATAAATAAATAAATAAATAAATTTATTGTCAAAAAAGCTGTACAAACTGCGTATGACCACGCGGAAGACAATAAACTAATTTAATGGATTATTTATGTGGTTTTTGACTGCTCTTTTTGACAATAAATTTGTCGATCTTTAATATGTCAGCGATTTATAATCTAAGTGAGTCATATTAAAAACCCTACTGAATATATTCTATTCGTCAAATCATTTTATTTAAACGCAACCTTTCAAGTCTCGACGTCTCTCTGAAATCATAGCAAAAACCCTTACTTCAAACATTTGAGAGAAAGCGAATGTTTCCTGATCCAAACGTCTCCTTAATCGAAAAAATGCCCCAACTTTTCTAAAATGTGGTAACCACAACATTGTTTTAAAGATCCGTCAATCTTTCCCTTCTTCTTCTTCTTCCTGTACATCAAAGTCGACAGGATATCGTGTGGAAAAGTGATCCAACATTTGCGTTATGGTTATGAAAATATATAGAACTAGCTGATAACCCGGCGTTGCCCGGAATTTTCCTGAGACTAATCTTCTTTTACTCCGGAAAAATACGATCAAAATACTTTTACTTACTGATTTTAAAAACATTTGACAAATTCATAATTTTTAATTTAATACGAAACTTGACTGCATACATTACACATCTCGCGGGAGCTACGCCGGTCATATTTTCGCTTTCGATGCACAAAATAAATAATCCATTAAATTTGACGATGACTGATTTTTTTCGTATTAAATTACTCTCTTAAATTGAAGTATTTTAACACTTCAATTTTTAACAATGTTTTATCGATAATTTAGGTTAATTTTTGTAGGTAGACATTTTTCTGTTGCTGACTTTTTTTTTGTAGAACTCTTTGAGGCAAACAATATTACCAATCGTAGTTGTCACCTATCTCAAACCGCTGAGGCAAATATGTCTATTTTTTTCCGATTTCATCGATTTTTATGGTCAAAAACCATTTACATCCTGTATATCATGCATCTTAAAAATGAAAGTTAGTTTAGATGTTGAAGACCAACAAAGACTATCTCCTTGCCATATTTAATCAGGTAACGAACAGACATACTCCCGCGTTACGCATTTATATATTAGTATGGATGGATTATGGTTATGAAATACCATCATAAACCACGCACCTTGCCCACTGCCACAGCTGTGGTCGCCATATCCAGCTCGAAAGTGTCGCAGTCCATAGCTGGGGCTCCTATGGCGATCGGGTTGGTTCCAAGAGCAGACTGAAAAATATGATTGATCAAATAGAGTCCCGTTCCTCTACAAACAATTCCATTTCTGAAAATATTCTTCCGAATACTGCTAAGATCACAGTTTAAACAATACGCAATCGTTATATGTGATTCGCAGAAGATAAATATTTTTTGTAAACCACCTTTTTCTCCGGTCATACTCAACCAAGTTAAAAAAAAGGGGTACCATTTTCAAGATAATTTTCTGGACAGAGACTCGTCGCAGTCTTACATTTAAATTATGTACCGTGAATTTTCCAAATTCGAATTGTAATTCGGGACATAAACGGGCAGCCAGATAGTCGTTTGAGAGCGTTGGAAGATAAAACGGCACATAAATAGACGGTACCAATACAGATTATGGAACAAGCTCTTGTCTTTGAAATACAGCACTATAATATTCGGACAGACAAATGTTGCGGGTTATTTAACCGTTGGAGGGGGGTGGATTTATGACTCGGAAATCCGAGTTAATTGCAACAAAAACTTAACAAGCAGTTTGATGCACTTCCTCGTTTTACAGTTGTACGAATATTTGCGCAGGGTCACAAAATAATTTGTTATCTATTTTTTACATCCAATTCATAATAAAGATAAATAACCTACGATCTTTTTTGGCCGATAACAATATATTTTTATTGTTATCAATACACGTTTCGACTCGAGATTTTTGTCGTCGGGTGCATACAACTTGCAACAGCAAATTTAACATAAAATGTGAATAATAATAAAGCGTATTAATTATATTTTGAGTTAATATTTACTTTTATATCAGGTGCAATTTTTCTGTTGCTAGTTTTGTTTCCCTGATCACCAAAATTTCTCTCACTTTTCCAGACTCTGGCTACCCAGTCTAGTGTTGGGAAGCTATTAAAAGAAACTGATCTTAATGTACCGCTTCTTAAAAAATATCTCAATCCACCGTGATAATACGAAAAACACGTGAAATATATTCAACTTACGTCCTTAGATCTCGTCGGACACATCAAAGGAGAGGTATTCGTCATCGCAATGCCCTGTGGATCAAAAACAAGGTTGAATGATTCTATGCTCCAATGTTGCTTTATTACGAAAAAATGCAGTTGGTGACTTATATCTTGTTAAATGGCTTCATATGTAATTTAGTTAAGTGCAATTTGAATATGGAGGAGCAAAACCATGGTATAAATTTTCTCCTATACGTTTCTGTCTTCATGTGTAGTAAGACAAAGAAATATTAAATTAAAAAAACGTTTTAAAAACAAGCTCTTATTTAAGCCATGTACTAAAACGAATAAAATAAGTTTAGGTTTTTATTAAGGTTATGCATTGCCAAATGCTAATACCTCCATACATATTTCACATTAGTAGATCCTAATGAAAATAAAGTACTTACTATTTTTTCGCTGAAAATGATTTATATTTTATGTTGAATTTTTTATCTTCTAAAATTTAGTCCAAGAAATGTTATAAAAGTAAATACATATTAATTTCATAGGGCAGTGATTGGCTGATAAGTAAGTACATGTCGAAGTATGTATTTTCTTCACATTTCGCGCGACAAGCTTTTCTCTTTGTGGTCAGGAGCTACTTACGATCATTCCTTCTTTGATCGCCATACTTGAATACCAGCCAGCGATTCCAAAATGGTTGCTTCCTGCAACACAAACATACAAAAATTGAATCACTGCAAAGCAGCAGATATTATGAGATATCTGTAATAACAGAACTGAATGTAAATGAATCCTTAAAATTAACATTTTAAAGAGTTTCAAAATTATAGCAGATTGTATCCTCCAAATCAGAATGCAAAATGATGCTCTTACTGATGACACTGATTTACTATGTAAAAATCTCAACGCTCAGAAAATTATTTTTATTTTTCTAACCCCTCGTATTACATTGGAATAGTTTAATTGTAAACACTGAAGAAATTCATTTCCTTGTGTCTGCTCCAAGTATATCATTCGATAAACGGAACCAAAAATAAAATTAGTTAGGAATAAACTCTTAGTTCTTCATATTCATATGTCATCCATCGCGGCTAACTAATTCGTACAGCACCACAACAAGAAGTAGAAACTTGTGTAAGCAGCATGTAGCATATGTGGTAAGGGAGGATAGAAGCAGCGATTAGAATTTTTTCCCCGTAAATCCCGATCCTTTTAGTTTGATATACGTCTGTTATTAATTTGTTACAAGTATAAAACGACCTTATATTGCAGACTATTTTATTCTTCTTCCCTTCTTACATGTGCATACAAGCAAAATTTGTCAAAGATTTAAAACACTTCAAAAAATGGAATATGCCCCACTCAACTTTCCAATTATAATTCTTCAACAAAGATCAATGTAGTAAAAAACCTACATTGAAATTGAAAGCCTCGTCAACGGCTTTTCCCTACCTTTCACAGCGACGAATGCAGCTCCGACTTCTTTCGCTTTTCGAATGGCCAAGTCCATGCAGTACGTCCCGACGACAGGCCCCAATCCATTACAGCCATCCACCCATGCCACGGCTGGGGCATCTTTCAAGATCTTCGGCTTCACAGCGCCATCACAGGTGCCGTGCTCCAAATCATTCACGTACATCTCTGTCGACACAAGAAGGAGAGACCTCAGTGGCGCATATATTCTTCTTCTTATCTGGCACTACGGCCCTCTGTGGGCTTTGGCCTTCGCGGAGGGTAGAGCTCGCGCGATTTCTTGACCCCGGCACTAGAAGGAGGAGATGTGTTCAGCATCTCGCTCCGACCGATTCGACCCCAGGATAGACCCTGGTACTCATTTTTATAGCAGGCTGAGTAGGCCTGGGAGCCAGTCTGGATGTTGTGGCGTGATGAAAATCCGCACCTCACCCGGGATCGATCCCCGGCCATTCAGCTCTATCCACTGAGCCATGTTGACTCCAGTGGCGCACATATATAGTTATTATTGCTCTAGTAAAAATGGCCATTGAGTGGTCATCTGTCAACGCCCAACGGCCATTCATTTCATACGGCCACCAATGTCCGTTTGGCGATAACAGATGGCCACACCCTTGATCATTTTTACTTGAGGCTTGTAGTCTCTAGAGGAGGACTGTCACTGCTATCTTTAATCTTCTTTACATCATTACAAGTTGATTTCGAGAAGATATACGAAACATTTTAAAGGTAATATTTGTAGGTGAATGGTTTGAAACGATTCGAGTTCAATTTCTCTGTCGTGAAATGACGTTAGGGTGCACAGTAGTCGAATGGCCAAGCGTCCATGCGCTAGATCCCTCCCTTCCATTTCTTGACCGTCTCACTCTTTTCTCCCAATTCACTGCATGTGAGAAACTACTTCATTTCACCACAGAAAAATCTATGTTGTGTGATAAACTTGTTTAATGAAATGCAATCCACACCGCGCGTACTTCGTATGTTTCCGATGTCGAGACGTATAACAAAAAAACTATTCTGTTTTATCAAAATTCATATCTACAAAAATAGCTTAAAACTAGGTTGAAAAGGGCTGTAATGACGTTAACGAGCCCTAAACCCCCACCCCCAAAAAACCAGGTTGCATACTACATGTTTTCCACTTAGATCCCGCATTTTCTAGTTATTGAAAGTACACTCTTAGTCGATATATTTGATCTAGTATTTTCTGCAAGACCAAGAAATCAAGATCAATTCGTGCATCACTGCATCAATGCCGGTCACCGTCAGTGCCTCCCACGAAGAGACGCCATGGGTTCAAGTTACTGTTAATTTTTTTATAGCAGGGAAATATCTAAAATAAAAAGTAATGCGGTTCCTGAATTTTCTTCTAGAAGTCAATGAAATAAATATGTTTAAAGAATATTGATGAATCATTCATAAGCAATTCTTGACAAATATTTCTTTAGAAAAATCTTTCTTAGAATAGCATGGTAAATGAAGACAACTATAATAAATGAAAGTGTTGATCGAGCTAACTAAGAGATTCGTATAGAGAAAATATACATACACACACACACACATATATATATATATATATATATATATATATATAT
>NNCF01126888.1:100826-150934 GCA_002313205.1 Laupala kohalensis
ATATATAATTATTAACCATAACTATCCCAACATTTAGTGCATTACTCAATGTATATTATTATACTTTCTCAAAGATTTAATGAGTTGCGTCCAATAAATGTTTCACTTGTCTTCAAAATCCATTTTTAGTTATATAAATTCAAAATATATTTATACCCATCCTGGCCCGAGGTTTTGTCTGGTTTTTCTTCGGGTAGAGCCATGTTTTATATACAAGTTCTGTGGACTCTTGCATAGGGGTGGAGGTCTATTGTAATAATGAATCTCGAATGAGAGTTATTTTAATAGTTACGATTCATAACCAATATTTTCAGAATAATTTACAGATTTGATAGTAATACGTATTTGTGAAAGAATGTGCACATATGCAGTTTGTAACTGGTTTTTGACAATACATTTATTTATCATTCAAATTTGTCTCCACGGCGTTACGCCAATGTTATTATGTGCACTCATTTTCAACTTCAGCAAATAAGCCTTCGATAAATTGAACTGTTATTGCAGCAAAATGTTCATCGTATAGTCAGCACCTACATCGTGTGACCCACTTAGATACAGTAGAAAGTTGATAAGTCTCGATATGTGAACCATTACATCACACAAATGACTGGAAAATCACGCACCAAAGCAGAATTTAATGTAAATATAGATTGAATTTCACAGTGAAGTACTTTTCATTCATTTAATTTTGGAAGATTTGTTTTAATACATTTTCAATGTTTTAATATATGAACTAGTAATATATTTAAAATTTAAGTAAACCTTATTAAAATATCAACGTCAGTGTTTAGTACAAAGTTTTAAATGTATATTAAAACATTGAATATCAAATCTTTGTATTGAGTTTTGGGACTTCCTACAATAATATTTTGTATTGACACAATCGCAATGAGACGTTTTGAGATGAGTTAAAGCTAAAATTCAAACATTACACATTTATTATTAGTTTTACTGTATTTTTAGTTTTTTAATTTGTTTAAATATTAATTTTTATTTTGTAGACGTATTTAATGTTAATTTTCATTATATTATGTTTTATTATATTACTTTTTAGTACACACCATTTTTCTAGTTTTATTCTCATTTTAAGTACGTAGCAATCAGCAACGTGAAGAACTCTTTTTTGTACTTTTCAATTTTGCCTAAAATCGATTACCCTGTTCTATAAACTAGCTACGTAAGTGCAATTCCTCTTTCAAAAACTGCTAGTTTAATGTATTTTGCTATCAGACGTCCTCATAGCCCAGATGATACAGCAAGCAATGGGAGGGGCTACAGAGTAGTAAGGACGCGCGACCTTCATTATTTACGATCTGACGCAATGACATCTCGTCTCTCTGATAATTCTTACGTAAGGTCACAGTCGCTTAGCTCAGTCTTAACTAAAAAATTGATTGAAGCATGAAAATCGTGACTTATCTTTCGTACGCGTTACGTTATGTCCTATTTCCCACAAAGTTAAAGTATTGAACTGATTTCATGTGTAAAATCTACTACTTGAATACTGAATTGAATGTACTTCATGTGTAAAAACGTATAAATACAGAAAAAATACGGAAGTAATTAAGTTTTGTTATAAAAAAATTTCATGTCCAACGATTTGTATTAACCCAATTAGTACAGGGAGTATGGCCTATATATTTGCAAATCATATTTTTGCAGCTAAACAATTGAATATTTCCACAACTCAAAGAATTCAGGGATCTAGTTCCTAAACCTCATTGTATAGATTATTCGTCGGTTATAATACATCCATTAAATTTCGCGAGAATGACCTAGATGCTTTTGGTCGTGGTAAGTTAGAACGAATCTCGTTCTTGTTTATAAATTTATTGTCAAAAAAAGCAGTTACAAATTGCGTATGGCCACGTGGAGGACATTAAGCTAATTTACTACTAATATACTAATTTGTCTTTCGACTTGCATTGGCTCACTTTCGTAGTATTTTACTGCCATTAATTAAATTTCATTGTCTGAATTGACTCCGCATATCGAGGTTCTACATATCTCACTAATATATAAAAATAAGATTTTGTTTGTTATATGTTACATATCTTGAAAATTTAATTTGTTTTTCGTACATGAGCAGAACCTGTCTTCTTAACATATGACTTAGTTTCAATTCTGATGCATTTTTACACAATAATGAGAATAATAGTAATAATCAAATAATAAAGAATTATTCAAGATCGTCGCGGAGGTCATACAGACACGTCTCTGTATTTTCTATATACATTTACAGAATGATTCCGCGCTTCTACATTTGACGATTAAAATAACAGGAAAATAACTTAATTCATCGATAATGTTTTGCTGAATGAAAATGGGAGACGGGACTGAGATTCGAACTCGGGACCTTGTGTTCTACGCGCTCATGCGCTAACCAACTGCGCTACCTCGTTCGCCGCTCGGACCGTCTCCATTAACTTTCAGCTTGTGCGACCCAAAAACCTTTGAGATGGTCTCTTCGAGACTACGTTCCTCACATGAGGCGACAAACTTAGGAAGTACTTTGTTTTGGGTCGTATTTCACCAATTTAGGGTTATAAACACAATCTGATCTCACAATTCGCGGTAACCTACCCGCCAGGAAACATTTATTATGTTTATAGTTATTGTAATAAAGATAATTAATATGTTACTTTGCGGTGAGCTTACCGCGAATTGTGAGGTCAATTTGTTTTTCGATGAAATTTAGAAAAACGACCCCATTTCACTTTCACACATCTTAAATCATGTTTTAGGTACTAATTAATGAAATTTTGCACATTTGAAGTTAAAAATATGAGAAACATATCTTCTGACGTTGACATGACAATAAATATCCCATCCCCCTTTGCACCCCACAAAGCAGAATTTTGGCACTTACTGATACCTCCAAACTCTTCCCAATACCTCTTGGGTCGACGTGAGAAAGGAGTGATATGTATAAATAATCAAAAATGCTAGCGATTTGATGATAAATGTGTCGCATCCGTAGTTTTAAAATGCTATGAGATGAATAGTGACACTTCCGACGACTTTA
This sequence comes from Laupala kohalensis, assembly GCA_002313205.1. Taxonomy (NCBI): domain Eukaryota; kingdom Metazoa; phylum Arthropoda; class Insecta; order Orthoptera; family Trigonidiidae; genus Laupala; species Laupala kohalensis. Next base: position 103,852 of record NNCF01126888.1, read on the forward strand.
AGTTAGAGGTTCAAATCCCGCCCACGCCGTGGGTAAATTCATGATCTGCCTCAATTACATAACCATATTATCGAAATGAGAGAATGACGTCGCAAAGATCTTTGATTACGGTATTGTCGTTAACTGTGTAACCAGTTCTATTCCAGGGCAACGGCCGGTTAATTCAGCTAAAAAGATAGTCAAGAAAATTACACTTTGAATCATCAGTTTTATATCAAATATATAGGAATAAAATTCACCTCTAAAATGTTTTAGAAATAAATTTTTTCTTCCATGACACCAAATAGAATATTGAGTATAAAAAATTTATATTTTTTATTTCATAATATTAGTTACTTCGTTCTCAATTTTAATATTGTTACAAAAATGTATGTAACTATTTGTGATGTAGTGTTATTAGCATTAAATTTTATTCACAGACAATGGATTTAATATTTTGATATTTAAAAAAATCTTTTTGAGAACGTTCTCAGATACATCATTAATTAAAATAATTGCGAATAAGTATAAGTAATGAAGTAATATTAAAATATTTATCACAACAATTCGTTAAAATTGTTTACACTAATTTCTCTACGGATATAAATACGCTAAATAGTAGCAATACTAAAATACGATTTAAATTTGTTCGACTTTCTATATTCAATGAATTTTTTTTGTTTCAAACAAGGTCCAATCATATATAAAGTGACGATAAACCACAAAACAGCTGAAGAAATTTTCAATGACTCGTATCCGGTTGTATTAATGACACAGGGATTGAGACAATTTTTAAAGGTATTAAGATTCAGAATGACGTAATTTTCTATGGAGACCTTTGAATAGCAGTTTATTCATATCGACAGCGAATTTTAAAATCACTTGGGCATGTCAAAACTGAATTCTCTAAAGGATGATCCTATTTTGAAGTCAATCTCTTCAGAATGGCGAAACAATGATTTAAGTGACAAATTTATAAATTGATATTATGGGTTAAACACCTATTACACCACAAAACGCTGATACCTGGAGGTGGAGGATCATAAATTATGTAATGTTGAATTGAAATAGGAGACGGGACCGAGATTCGGACTCGGAACTTTCAGCTTAGCACGCTGACACACTGCCAACTGCACAGTCTAAGCTGAGTTCAAATCTCGAGTTCCCGAGTTCAAATCTCGGTCCCATCAATTTTCATTCAATTTTTAATCTGTTACCGGGCGACGTGGTTCACCGCAATTTAATATGATAGTTTATTCAAACAATTTATAAGTGTTCTACTATGATACTTCATGTTATGTTAGATTTTTGGCAAACATTCCGTTAAAGTTTTCTTTATTAACGATCTAAGTGATTTTTATAGAACTATTTCAGGATGTTTCACGATATTTCGTATTTCCCATTTTTAAGGGATGCATCGCGATGAAATGTGCTATTTTGATGTTTTGCTATTTTCACTAAATCTCACTATCAAATTGAGGTGAGCTCATCTCGTTTATGTGTAAATGTTGTTACACACAAATATCTTCAGACAGATTTCTGGGTTTTTCGATATTTCACATGGGAGCACGGGGTTGATACAATTTGGGGAGTTTGTCGTTCACGCTAACCACATGGTAGTAGGCGTGGGTCGCGGAATCATGAAATAAATCGAAAAATACTGTATTTCGGTATTTTTCTAAATCTCTATCCTGACCTTCAAAACAACGAGAATAAATTCTGTTTTTTTTCGAACGAGTTAATAACGTGTTTGTAACATGACGGTAGGATTTGATGGGACCTGAAATCTTGAAACAGGATACACATTATGAAAAGTCTATCTCAGTAGAAGATAGACTCTCAATTTTTTCTCCGGTAAAGAAATGAAAAAATATCTACTTAATGTTGATTTAATTTTGAAGTTTATTTATCAAAAGTAATTGTAAATACAATAAAGCGTAAAATGAACAATGGAAAGCACGTTATATGACACATGCCCGTGAAGAATGTGTACGCAAGTAAACGCTATGCCCGTTCGCCTTCCACAACTGTACACCATTTCCACCCAGACCTAAACCCCGCAAGACCTGAGACACACCCCCATACAGGAGATAAGTGAACCAGGCGGCACACAATATTGTGGGTAGTTTATTACCTGTTTCACATGTACCTACGGGTTCGTTATCCACATATTTCTTCCGTGGAGAAGATAGCTCGTGGCGACGGAAAGGTCTGGGTGAAAGTGGTGTACAGTTGTGGAAGGAGAACGGATGGTGCAGTGTTAACAACCTTGCCGTCAAAGCAGAGGTCCCGGGTTCGATTCTCGGCTCGTCGCCATTTTCACCTGACCGAAAGTTATCACACTTCTCTACGTGTAGGGTACACGGAAGAAATATGTGCGTACAATCATATTTGCACATTATTCCCCCTACCACCAAAAATCACTCCCTCACCATATAAAGTAGGAACTTAAGTTAACAGTGACCTTATTCCTAAATCAACCTAATTGGACGGGGTTTTCAATGGCTTTCCCTTCGAAATTGCCCAGTTCATCACCTGAGCAGACTGAACGTTATTAGAGTATACAGAGAGTTCAGCTCAAGTAGTTCTCAGGGGCAACACCAAGGTCTTTAGGATATATCTAACATCTTTTTTTTTTTTTTTTTTTGGGGCTTTAGGGCTCGTCAACATCAAAGGTCATTAGAGCCCTTAAAACTTGTACAGGTAGGGAAAATGCAGTTACGCACTAGGGAGAGCCAATATGACTCTCCCCGCGTGTGGGACTCGCCGAATGACTCAGCCATACCCACTAAAAACACTCCTGAACTACAACTCAAAACTGAAATCCCAACATCTCACTTTACTAAAAGCATATTTAAAAAAAGAAGAAGAAGAAGAGGAAAGAGGAAAATGAAAGATACCCTAACCCTAACAGCGTCGGGATCGAAAAGAACAAGAGGTGACCAAGGAAGGTCAGAAAAGAGAAAGGAAGGAGCCTAGTACAAGTAAGTGGAAGCAATGCCAGACTCAGCTCGGGGCCCCGTGTTCGCCAAACACATATCTAACATCCTCAACGATTTCGTGTAATCAGCGATCTTCTTTTGGATTGATGAACACATTAAATTAAAGAAGCTTACGCTTTTATTGTACAAGGATGCTTTAGACAAGCTTCAGGGCTGCGAACCACAATTGTAATATCTCTGATTTCTTTGACTTTTTTCAAAGATTCTTTCCACAACAGACTTTTATCCACGTTCTCATAGTTAACTATGCGAAAACACTGTTTGCAAAATTCTTTAATGATAATGGTTTGACCTGTTTTAGGCAAATCTTGAAGAGTTGACAGAAACAGACTCTTCGGGCAGCTTTCATATGTGAATTGAGCCCAATAACAGAATCTGCTCCCAGAGCTAAAACATCAAGAAGGGATGTGACCCAGGCACCCAGATGTGAGACAGCATTTTACTAAAAGGGGGGAGGGGTCTTAGAGGTAAATGGAGTAACCTCTTGCAAAGGCTGGCAAATTATTTTATACAAAGCTAGCTGACCCGACAGACGTCCTGTCCAAATTTCAATAAATTTGTTTGTGAAAACAAAAAAGAATCAACCAAATATGTCGTTCCTATCGTCAGTTATGATCGAGAGTGCATACAAAAATTATGATTTTTACAGTTCGTCCGAATTTTCCGACTTTCCTTTGTAATTGTCCCGAATTTTTTTTCCCGAAGACTTTTCCAGGACTATAACGAACAAAATAAAATACTCATATCCATCGTTCAAATCGTGAGTTATGGCCTTGAGTTCATACAAAAAGAGCACTTTCAGTTTTTCCCGAATTTTCCAATTTTCCAGGCAACTTTTCCAATCATTCTCTTCCTAAAAACCTTATTCTTACTATTACGAACATTTTTAATATCCAAATCGGTCCAGCGGTTCTCAAGTGATGCGCTTACCAACGAGCAGCATTTAATTTTTGTTTATGTAGATGTTCATACTTATATAAACTCAGCACCAACTCAATCATTGAAATACTCATTATAACAATAATCCTTTATATAAATCAGTTCACGGAAATGTTTTATTTTTCAGCTTAATTTTTAGCACCTTCCCACTTGGGCTATGTCCTTGTGTGACCCCAGATACCCATGCTACGATTTTTTTAGTATTGCCTTCAGAGGTTACGTTTTGTGCACACGATATTCAGCTTCCGAGCATCTGCTTCACAGACGTAAGTGAAATAAAGAGTTTAACATATGCTACATTATCTACTTTTGGGCATAGAAATCGAAGGATCAGCTATGCCAAGCACAGAAAAACTTGTGCCTCGCTTTTACACTTACCATTCATTTGGCTCTAAATAACGTATTAGATACAATTAATACAATTGTGATAATCCACAGTTATCCAAGTGAATATATTTTATTATTTTATAACCATCAGTTATGTCCCATGCCTTGGTATGAAGGTTTGAGTCTTTGAAGGTTACTTTTTAGGCATCCGATTCAGAGCACATGCTGCGCTTCTATGTGGCGCCTGCTTTACATATTTAACTACTGTGTAGAAAGGTGCAGCACATGCCACTCCTCCTACTTTTTAATTAGCTTTACATGTTACTATTTTTATATGTAAACAAATATTACAATTCGATTTACACCCAATTCCAAGATTCCGATCGAACTGAGATTTTACAGATACGTGTGATTTGTATGACAATATATTATGATTATGGTACTGTTTTACGAAATATATCCCTTAGAGGGTGAAATGGGGGTATATCTCTATGTACTCGCCTTGCTCGCTGGGGGTTACACCCCCAGACCCCCAAATAACTGGCTGCGCCCGTGCTAAGGCATTCAGATGAAAAAACCTTATTGCTAGATTTAAATGATTCACCGCGAAGTCCATCGAACGCGTAGTGCATCTGGTGACACTTAATCTAATAGCAGAAAATAGGAGGCACCGTATAATAAGCAATAAAAATTGAAAGTAAAATAACTGTTTTTTGTTTGTTTTTACCATCATTATTTTCAACTATAAATATGTATTTCGAAGATCTAAGCTATTTTAACGAATACAACTTCGCTATGATTACTTTTCCAACTTATCAATGTTATTCTTCAGGTCCCGTTTCAAATATCCACAGATACAATTACTTAAAGGAAGCAAATTTTAGTCATTGTATTTCGCAGAGACTCTTTGCAAAGAATATGAAATGTAAATACGGTCCATTGTTGGATGTATTATAAGAGATTTCGAAATAGTAAACATTATTAGAAAAATTAATAAATACGTTTCATGTAGAACATAAAACACTGTTGTGAAATATAAAATTAACCTAACATTCTTTTACATAGTTAAAATTATTGTTTGAAGTCTAAAACTTCATTCATTACGAACGTAAACAAACTTTTGTATTGAATCAAGGAATCTATACAAATTACCACCGCCTGTTGCGTACATGTCTAATTGATTAAATAAAAACACGATATAATTTAAAATGACCATAGTTTTTGCACTTTTAAAGATTGTAAAACGAATTTTAATCTCAATACTACAAAATAATTCAAAGCGAGTTATGTCAAAGATGTCTAGGTAAGTGACATTCCTCGCAAAGACGTCAATCCATTAAAAGTACCAACTTCGATTCTAGTTATTTTGTTATGGCTTAGGTCTAATTTTTTTAAAGTACTTTATGGGAGCATAGAATTCTTTTTTCAGTACAGTGATCTTGTTTTGTGTCAGGTAAAGCTGTGTTATGCGCTCATTGCCAGCCAAAACTTGGCTCTCTCCTTCAGAAACGTTACAATTCTGGGTACTAACAAATCAGGGATCACGCTGAGTTGATGGTCGTGTTTTGGGAACAATAGAGTAGAATTTATGAGACAGTATTTCCACATTTCTTAAAAAAATAAAGTCCTCTTGAGTTGAGTTAATCATGTCACTTCGAAAAATGTATAGAGAGCTGATTTTGGAGTCTTGTTCAAGTGGTAAGAATTTTCCAGATTGTTCAACGCATTTTACAGATGAACTTGTGAAGAAACGTCATTGTTCAGCCAGACACAGTGACAAAAATGAAAACAGTAAATCAATTTTTTTTTCATTTTGTTACGTCAGGCTTGAAATGCGGAACGATAACTATTTTCTTAAAATTATTTCTTCATGACTAAATGATGATTTATCAGGTTACTTAAACTTAATTGTTAATGCATTTACTGGGATTATTTTCTTATCGATATTGGAAAACATATTTAAATCATGATGCAAAATTATCTTTTGATATATTTAAATCTGAATTTACGATAATCTTTAAGAAACTTGATTTTATTCCAGAGATACTAATTAATCTCCCAGTTCTTTTCCTATCTTTGAGCTTATCCAGTATTTAGTTGACTATATTGATTTATGGACGGTATTGATACTAAATTTATCATTTTCTAACTATATCACGCATTAGGAAAATTCATAAACTTATGATATATGTTGATCATTTCTTGTATGCTTTGTATTTGGAGAACTAATTCTATTTTAACTAACCATATTGGCACAAGTTTACAATTTAAAAAAAGGTTTTTACAAACATAATATAATGAATAATAAATTTAAACTGTAACACTAAACTCGATATTTATGCTCTTTATACTCCTTCCATTTTTCCTTGAATGGGTTTGCTTGGTTCTGTGAATTAATGTTGCTTTTGTTTCTGTTCTGAATATTACTGCTTAGATTGGTTCGCAGTATTCATGTGTTAAATTCTTGGACTTGTTTTTCTGTATTCCTCATATTAGATTGAGTCATTATATTATTTTCTTGATGTTCGGCCCATTTTTTAAAATCAGTTTTTAGGATTTAATTTTTTTCTTTGTTTCAACAACGATTGAATAATCATACTATTAATTCCTAATGAACAGATAATGGACATAACTGAAACCTTTGAGTGCCGTGTTATGAACTAATTATTATTGTATGTTGAAAACAATCATTTGTGAATCGATTTATTTGGAATGTCTGAGTTATGTAGATTGGAAAAAGTAATCAAAGAAATTATCTGAAATTTCAAAGAACTCTTCTTAAAGTTGTTTGCAACTAAAATACGAAGTATGTTTTATATTGATGAATTACAACAACCGAAAAACTATTAAAATTGGCCGGTAATCAGTAGATCCGAATTTTCACTTGCATGACACTTGACTATGAAACTTACACATGTCAGTGTTCGAGAGGTGTTAGAATAGCGTTTCGAGAGGCAGGCAATCCACTGAACATAATTAAGTGAACTAAGTGACCGAATCGTAGAAACGGAATTATATAATACGATGCGCTTTGAATTTTAAAATAAGTATTAATTACATACATACAAACATACTATACTTGAAAACCCTGCATTTTGTTTGTTTTCTTCGTGGTATTTAATTTTTGCAATTAACAAAAATGAAAATTTAATATCGCGAAAGTAGAGATATATGGAAACTAACATGAATTTATTATCTAAACTTATGTCAAGCCCTATGTGTAACTGATTCACTCATTCACTCACTGATTGACATATCAGAATGAAAAAGACTTCTACTAGTCGTACAAGCATGAAATTTGGTTTGTACGTTCCATTGTTGTACGAATTGAAAGAGATTCCGAAATATTGAAATTTATTAGATAAATTAATAAATAGTTTTAAGTAGAACATAAAACACTGTCGAGAACTATAAAATTAATCTCTCTTTTCTGATCTTCCTGGGGCACCTCTTGTTCTTTTCGATCCCGACGCTATTAAGGCTAGGGTATCTTTCATTTTCCTCATTTTTTTCATCCCTCTCATTTTTGTCCTACCCCTCATTTGTTTGTCCTCAAATGTTTTGATATTTGGTTTTGAGATATGTTTTGGTGTGTTATAAATCAGGAGGGTTTTTAATGGGTATGGTTGAGTCATTCGGCGAGTTCCACACGCGGGGAGACATGTTGGCTCTCCCTAGTGCGTAACTGCATTTTCCCTACCTGTACACGTTTTTCGGGCTCCAATGACCTTTGATGTCGACATGAGCCGTAAAGCAAATATATATAAAATTAATCTAAGATACTTTGATTCTTTTACATGGTTAAACTTATTGTTTCTTGTCTAAAACTTGATTCTTTACGAACGTAAACGAACTTTTCCAAAGAATCGATGCAAAATGTCACGGCCTGCTGCATAAATCAATTGGCTTCACCAGAACTTAAAGATAAAATAAAAACACTACATAATTTACTACGATTTTAGTTTTTGCACTTTTAAAGACCGTAAAACAAATTTTAATCTCAATTCTACAAAAACATTCAAAGCGATGTACACAAAATAGAAACACGGTCCATTGTTGGGCGTATTGTAAAGGTCAGAAATAGTGAATTTTATTAGAAATATTTAGTTATACTTTTAAAGTAGAACTTTAAACACTGTCAAGAACTATAAAATTAATTTACGATTATTTTACATGGTAAAAATTATTTTGTCTTGAGTACAACGTAATTCCTTATGAACATAAACAAACTTTTGAAATGAATCAAGGAAACGATTTCCACCGTCTGTTGCATACTTCAGTTATCTTGACCAGACCTCATTAATAAAATAAACACTATATACAATGAATAATGATCACCTTTAAACTTTTCACTTTTAAATATAAAACGAATTACAATCTCAATTCTACAAAACCATTCAAAGCGAGTAATATCAAACAAGTATAGAAAAATCATTCATTCCAAAATATCTCACGTAATTATAAACCCAGTTTGGCAACAAAAATGAAAAGCATCTTTGCTATGTAAATAAAATACAAATACGTATCTGAACTAATCATTCACAAACGCAAACGACACATACATGAATGAAAGTTTTTTTAACGAATACAAATTTCTTGCGATTACTTTTCCAACTTAATTAATGTTATTCTTCAGATCCTGTTTCAAGTATGTCCACAAATATCCATTTTTCTTGTTTTATTTGCACAAAGACAAAGCAATTTATTTAACACATATGGTGTTTCTTATAAACTGTTTTAAAATTAAATCACACATTACTTGAACACTTCTATTAAACCTTAAATAACTTTCACTATTTATAATAAAACCTGTGCAATAGAATCTGCCGTTTGCCGCCATACTAGTTTTTTGTTATCAGGGGACTTTGGCTTGTATTACATAGCATATGTACAAGCTCTTGCTCGTTTGCTTCCCGTAATATTAATTCCACGAAAAATTTACTTAAAAAATAATATTCTAGATTTTTTGGATTTTATCATTTATTGCTATTCTATAGCTATGAGACAAACCAAATTTCATGTTTCTACGACTAGTGGAAAATGAACAATTGGCCACCTGCGTGCAAAAGATGCAAAGAGTAAAACAACTTCTAATTTACAATGACACGTATATGAGAGATATGACTGATATAATTGCTTTTTCACGATAAGCGTTCAAATATGAACTAAAATTTTTTGTTTATTTTTTATTATATGTTCTACAAGACTCGATTTTTGACAATTTATTTTTGCACAAAGACCCAAACGAATTAAATACATATAATACACTACTTTAACACGTCTATACAACCTTAAATAACTTGCACTTTTCGTCAATAAATCTTAATACGATTCTTCTGCCGTTCGCCGCCGTTGTACAATATTTTTGTAAACAAACATTCGAGGTGGCTTTGACAAGTTTGCATGGCACATCCACAGGCTAATGTTCGTGTGATTTACGAAATATTAAATCACCGAAAAATGTACTTCAAAATTAATATCGTCAAATTTTCGGAATTTTAACATTCATTGTCATTCTCCAGCTACAAGATGAACCAAGTTTCATGCTTGTACGACTAGTACAAGTACCTAATACTTCTGTGAGTGAATGAATGAGTGAGTGAGTTACACGAAGGGGCTTATATAAGATTATATTACGTCTCATTCTATCGATTGCCTGGAGAAATGTCTATCAACTTTGGTACACATATTAGTGACTATCTCACAACAAACTCCATGGGGATAAAATAACCCTGGCACCATACCCCCATTCCTGGCTCCCTGGCAACCTATTTTTATTTTTCGTGTTTAATAAAATGTTTTTGTCGCCTAACCTGTGACACACCCAAGGGAGATCTGGCAGATGAAGCATCCCCCTGACATGTGGAAAATTTTATCGAACTAGAAAATTCTACAAACAAAGTTTAAAAAAATATCAATAATCAAACCTATGCATGATATTGTATAGAGCAGTTTTAAATTATGCTGAACTCTTTTCTGAGTAGTTCCTTTTTTTCGTCCAAATCCAACAAACTCTTGGCTTCTAAATATTAGATTATTTTAGGTTTTTATTTAGCAAGATGAGCATTTCCGTCAGTCTAAAGAATCATATATCACGTTCGCTTAGAAGTTTGTATGAGAAGGACCGTCAAAACACATCGGTAGCACACCCACCCCTAGACAAAATCTTGGTTGCACCACTGCCACTTTGGCGAACACGGGGCCCCGAGCTGAGTCTGGCATTACTCCCACTTACTTGTGCCATGCTCCTTCCTTTCTCTTTTCTGACCTTCCTTGGTCACCTCTTGTTCTTTTCGATCCCGACGCTATTGGGGCTAGGGTATCTTTCATTTTCCTCTTTCCTCTTCTTTTTTAAAAAATGTTTTTAGTAAAGTCGTGAGATATGTTGGGATTTGAGTTTTGAGTTGTAATTCAGGAGGGTTTTTAGTGGGTATGGCTGAGTCATTCGGCGAGTCCCACACGCGGGGAGAGTCATGTTGGCTCTCCCTAATGTGTAACTGCATTTTCCCTACCTGTACAAGTTTTAAGGGCTCTAATGACCTCGATGTTGACGAGCCCTAAAGCCCCACCAAAAAAAAAAAAAAACACTGCCACTACCAACACTACTTGCCCTATTAGAGGGCAAAGTTGAAACATCTCACTATAAGTGCGCTGAATCATGTCGTAGAATCGTATCAAGATTCTACAGCTCGTGGAGTTCGCCAGATATTTCTCAACTGTCGTGGGTTACAGACTAATTTTTTTAAAAAAATGCTAAAATAGTGGCGATATCTATTAAATAGTTTCTATTAAAATTTAATATAAAACGGAAATGAATAAAGCTGAATGAGGTGTGTAAATTATAAAAGTCATTCTAACTTCATATAAACGTTCAATGTGAATATATTTTACTAGTAACTGTTAAGGAGTACGTGAATAAAATATACGTATCTAATTTACCTGTAGTATCATTACTCACTTTACTTTACCTGAACACGGTTGGGGCCCAACTCACGACCAGGATTAGTGGTCCCTACTAAACCCATTCCACTGGTAATTACGTAAGACCCAATTCGGATCCACTGGAATTTTGAACTGGTAGAAAAAAACCGTCTGGACAGGGCCCTTTTTACCATTAGGCTGAACAGACTGTAACCAAGAGTGCGAGCTCTTAGACGGCGCGATAGATAGATATTTTTCATGTATTTGATGTGCACGTAAAAAAATCAATTAAAATGTAATATAAAACGGAAATGAATGATGTTAATGACGGCAAAATGAGACCTGTCAGATGAAAGTGTTGGCGAACGTCTGAGACAACGAAAGATGGGTGAAAGAAATCGGAACATTGTTACTTATGGATGGTCTAAAATCTCGTGTTCTCTGGCACTATTTGACGATCTTGACCTTGCAACGTTGTCTCATCTGTGTACCACCTGCTATCTCAACTCCACTACCTCTCGCGGCCATTAGTTTGTATCTGTGTCTTATCAAACTCTGACATTGACTTTTAATATATTCATTCCAAAAGATATGATACAGTTTTAAATGAAATAAAAGTGTTTTAATATGGTTCTATTAAATTTCATTTGCTTTCACCTTTGTGTTGTAATTACTTAGTACTAACTTGCGAAAAATACAAACGAATACAAGGGTAAAATACAAGGTGTGAAGTATGACCATTATACTTTGTTCAGTTAATCCGTCAGTTCAATTTGATGCGGGTGGGACGCTTTGAGAGGAGGGGGCGGAACAAAATTATCAACCTAAGGCGCTTCAAAACATAACACTCTGATTTACACTCTGAATTGCAATCCTCTTTGTATAATTTTACTCATTTTTTTTTCAAGGGGTGGAGGGTTCATGTACCCTTCCCTGCTCTCCCTTAGCTAGGCCCGTGGCTCCTACCCTCTTCTTGACGACCCTCCCTCGTTGTGCCTCCCAGGATGAACCACACTGTCCTGAGCTAACGAGCCAATCCATACATAAAATGTCTTACCCAGTCTGTTGATTCCGTGACTATAATGTCCTCGGAGATCTGCTTCAGCCAACAAATTCGCCATGCACTTGGCATGATCTGTGGGAGCTCCAGCCTTTTCCATGCACTCTTGCACGAATCGGTGAACATCCTCTAAGGGCACTCGTTGGCCCGCACCTGATGCCTGGGTCACGGGAGCAGTAACTTCTACAGGCGGCGTAACGCTGAAGAACCGCGTGACACACCACGTCCCAGCAGCTCCTGCGGCGACCGCGGCCGCGGCCGCAGCGCGGTGAGACGCTCGCGACAGGAGAACCATTACGAAATGATCCGGCCACGGGACACACAATCGCTGATGCGGAAGGTTCTGTCAACACGGCAGACCTTGCGAAGACGGCCTCGCGATTCGAGCGCCATGGCGGGCAACGACTGAACCAAGGACACTGGGCTGCGCGCAGCACCGCTAGAGCGGGTGCTCTGACATGCAAGGTCAGTGTCAGTGGGAGGAGACTTTGCGGAAGACATTGGAACGAGTTCAGAAGGAAGTGGACGGATCGGGGTAAAATTAGGTAATGGAGGTGACCTTCATTCATGAATATGCGGAAAGAAGGTGAATAGATTATCACTGGGCTTGTTTGTACCTTATTCCAGTTGAAAAGATGTATAATGCTCGCACTTCAAATGGCGTTGCGGTATTTGTGTAGCGTATTTGCTGTAGTTGGCAAAATATTTGACATATTCACAAGTATCACAAACATGCTATCCTCGCATGGTCCGAACACGCAAATAACTCAATGATGCCAAATATCCTTTCTTATGCATGGGATTTATGTGATTAATTCAATAAATATTTATACTATTTCGTTTTATCAACCCATATAAATGGTTCAGTCCATAATAAGGAAATCTTAGAATAAGAAAATTGAAAATATAAGTTAAAGAGCCAGAATATCAACAAATCTCGATCGCGCGAGCTCTACTGAGCGAAACATGGCAAACCAAATGTGGACGTTTCGCACATATATTTGCCTTATTAGAGTCCTTTGATGTGCGACTAAAAACCGACAAGAGGACGAATACGTGAGTTCTCGTATTTGCCACAGTAGAGCAAATACATCGAATACACGCAAATAACTCGTCCACGTTCGACCGTGTTGGCTAGTACACAAATACTCAACCCCAGGTGAAGTGCCGGTATAAAAGGTTAATCGTACATGTAATGAGTTTACTCACGGATATACTTTTCTTCAATTTTCTTTCCATATCGTAGAATCGGTTTTTAACTGCATTTCAGGAATTATCGGCGGCAGAACTACACTAAATCAAAGGAAAAATATTTGTTATTACTTTGCAACAACTGATATACGTTCAAAATGTCATATACTTTCACCTTGATTCCTTATCAACTCGAGATATTAATCGCTGTTATGACATGCGATGGACTAAACGAGTGTAGCGTGTTTTCATTGTCAATACATGCTCGTAGTTTTACAGAGCAACCAATCCTTAGAAAATCAAGAAAATTAAATTTTAATCATGTTGTAACAATTCATTTGAATTTGAACTCAGAAAACTCACGGAAATGTTTCTAATTAACTGTATTAACATATTTCTGATATTGTTTTCGTAATTATTTTTTATATAGACTTTTTGTAATTTTAAGAAAATAAATTTTGACTTTTTACAACTACCAACGAGAATATCATACTTCATGACGTGATTACACCACTTTTTTGGGTCGTTTAAAATTTTAATTTAATTTAACAGTATATAACAGTATGTCTATGTCTGTTGTAAAAAACATTATTTCAATAAATGGATTAGTTCTTTCTTTAAATTCTTGTGTTCTACTTCGCTAGCATGTCTGTCCGCGCCAATCAGTTTGACCCATTTTTCGCCCACTTGCCTACCATGAGCTAAATCGTTGAAATGTCATGATTCTAGATATCCCTAGGCTAAATAATGAGTCGAAAAAATTAACCTTGTCCAATATATAAAAAGTCACCTCGATAACATAAATAATTAGGCACTTGCAGCATTGTGTAAAGTCGACTGAAGACTCGTGGAATCATATAGAAAATAATTTGGGAGCAAGTATTGGTAAAGTCCAAGATTTTTAACACCTAAAACAAATTTACCAAGAAGGAAAATATGTTGAAAATTGTGTCCAAAGTACAATTTTTGTGGGGGAGGATACTTGTTCTTCCTTGGGTAGTTTGAGAGATGTGGAGAAGGCCGTTACAAGGAAGTGGTCCACCTCCGGACTGACTGGGTTTATGGAACACACTACAGCCTAACTAAACTTGATGTTGTTAGGATTAAAGCACGCTTTTTAACGGGCCATTTTACAGACAATTTACGGCTATTTGCTGTACAATAAATGGGCGTGAAGTGGATGGCGTCACGCTTGTCATCTGCGAGTACCGAAAATGGACGTGCCAAAATAAACATTTTACACGATACAGAACAAGAATAAGATGAGTTGTTTCTCAACGCCACGGGGAGCGCAACCAACAACTAACCTCAACTGTGGTTCCGCTTCACTGAGTATGTCAACAGATTTCATTGATAAATGAATGGTTGATTTAATACAATATTTGGTTCTCTATGATTAATTTATACACTTCTACTAAGACAGCACCGCAACATAAAAAAATAACACAACAACGCAAACTCGAAACCAACTCGAGAGAACAAAGAACGTTGGTAAAACTCTGGAGACAATTATCAACCGACGTCTCGTCTGGTATCTTGAACGGCATGACTTGCTGAGTCGATCTCAGTGTGGTTTCAGGAAGTTCCATTCCACCCTGGACAACTTACTTTTCCTGGAATCAGCAATTCAAGATGCTTTCGTCCGAAGACAACATCTCATCGGAATATTCTTCGACATCTAGAAGGCTTACGATACTACTTGGCGTCATGGCATTTTACAACAACTCTATGCCTGGGGTTTTAGAGGACGTCTCATCCCCTGATGCTCATGTCCTTTTCGGATCAACGTTCTTTCCGCTATAGAATTGGAAGAGACACCTCGGATCTCCTTCTCCAAGAGAACGGTGTTCCTCAGGGCTCAGTCTTGAGTGCCACCTTATTTGCAGTGGCCATAAACAGCAAAGACGGCATGCCTCAAGAATCGCGTGGATTTTTCCACGATTCCAAAACGAGATCTCCTAAATTCCGTCAAGATAAGGATTCTGAGTGAATGGAACAATGAGTGGTTAGCTGTTAAAACGAATAAGCTCCGACTTATCAAATCTTCTGTTAAGTCATGGAACAGTTCCTGTAGGCCAGCCCGGCGCGTCGAGGTCTTGCTGACCCGCCTGCGCATAGGACATTGTCCTCTCACTCATAGGTATCTCTTACTACTTGATGATGAACCCGTTTGTGAGGAGTGTAGCTGTTCTCTGACAGTGCGTCACCTACTAACTGATTGCAGAAGATACTCAAGTATACGGAGACAAATTGGTCTGGCTGCAGATTTATTAACAATTCTCGGAAATGAAACGGTTAATGTTAATAAACTATTGAATTTTATGAGTAGATCGGGGCTCCTCCCACAAATTCTCGGGAAGGTTTAAAATATGCATTCCCTTTTCATCTTTCCTGTCTTCTTTCCTTTTATCGTTTGTTTCTGTATTTAGAAAAGATAATATTCAGAAATTTTCTTTTTTTGTGATATAATGTATTGGTATACTGTTTTGTTTTCTTTTCTTTCATCTTTGTATTTCGATATTTGTTGAATTCTGGAGGGTTTTTAGTGGGTATGGTCGAGATATTCGGCGAGTCCCACACACGGGGAAGAGTCATTACGGCTCTTCTCTATGGTGCGAAACGTTTTTCCCTACTTGCATGGGCTCTAATAACCTCAATGTTGACAACCCTAAAGCCCCACAAAAAAAGAACAAAGTGCAGCTAGTGAACAGAGATGCCGCAAGGAGTTTGCTAGTCAATCTATACGAGTCGTACTGAAAAATGGGCATGCTTGAAAATTTCCCTGCATTCTGCATCCTGTCTGGTGTGTATTTCACGAACCAGTACGCAAAATGGATGTAAAACGTGTAAAGCGGGCTTAAGGATAATAGCGATTTCTTCTACGTTATGGCGTCTCTTTTATGAGAAGTGCTCTTTTGAAGCTTCGTAATAAATACAATATACTTACAAGTTTCCGCAAACACAATGTAACTGGTTACGGAGTTAGTTCATAAGTGTTCACTCTTTCATAACCATCAACATTTATCTTCAAGATTTAAGAATGACAGTAATATTTATCTAATCATAGAAAATAAGACGATCTTCTAGATATTTTTAGTTGTAGGACAACTTATCTTGAAAAGTATGACAGATGGGTTCTTTATATGGTCGTGGACCATTTCCACTTCTGCACTCGCTATTTCCACTCATTTTTACATGGAAATTTTTCCTATTTTACTCCTTCGTATCTCTACACTCAGACATTTCATTCCAAAGTATTACTTCCTCTCACTTGCAATTAGATTGGCATTTCTGCCCTAAAAGGTGTTTCCAGTCCGAGGAATGCTATTCTCTAAGGTTGACTCCCCACGAGAAGCTCCTTGACTCGAAGACCTCGGGCATTCGTATATACCGAGAAAATAGGAGAATCCAATCCTTATTTACCACTGTTATTGCTCAGTGACAGTATTTGTTTGAACCCTATGCATGTGCTAAGTGTGCTCAGAATTTACAGAGTTGAACTGCTCATCACAGTCAATTTCAGAGTAATCGACTGAATTGAATAGCCTACAGAGATATATAATTAGGTTATGAGTGTTATTCAAAGATGAAGAACTTTGTAATAACATCGTTTGTAGGCAGGGTGATTACGAGAGAGATCTAATAAAATTAATTAATTAATTAGCCACAAACTCCAATCTTTTGATAAGTATTCAAATTATGGCAAAGTTATTTCAAAGCTGCAATAAGTATCGAATACCTCGCTCTAATATAAATTGTTCAATGTATTTATGTTGCTATGAATATTTGTTGTAGAGCCCATGGGGGAAGGGAGTCGAGGTTCTCACCCCGCAGCACACTACCTACCGCATTTTTGATCTCAGGAAGTATGACCATGTGCCAGAATTTTTCAAAAAATCCAGGACACTCGCACTCGAGGAACGTCGAACGCTGCATTGCCTATCTCTTCTTTATAAAATAATAAAAAATGGACTTTTGACAATTTTAGCAAGACGTTTTAAATTTTTGGAACTGGATCGCGCGCGAGGCTCACATCTCCTCTCTATTCCTCGGTATGGCACAACTCTTTATAGTAAATCCTTCACAGTACACAATACGTTCTTGGAACAAACTTCCTACTCAACTAAAGTCTCTATCAACTTTTTCTTTCAGGCGACGTCTTACAGAGTGGCTGGAAAAGTATTCCTTTAGTATTCCCACATTCTCTGTCTATTCTTTCTCCTTCATTTGTATGCATTTGTATGGACGTTTGCTTAGTTCCTCCAATATATAAATCAAGATCTTACGTAGAGACACGAGTCCAAATTCCACGTGACCCGTGTAGTAGGCGCCCACTATCACCTCTGCCAACTTGACAACGTTCATGTAATTCTTGTCGACTGTGAAGAGCACGTCGATGGCGAATCGCGTCACTTCTTCCAACGCGATGAGAACTCGCTCAGGAATGGCGTTGTACAAGCCTTTATCCTGTCATGGCGGCGGCCCCCGTTCCCACGGCTACAGCAACGATGCCGCGCAACGAATTGGTCAAAGTACTTATCACGGGGGGGGGGTCAGTTTGCCCAGGATCTCCAAGAAATAGGACCAGAAGCGTATCACCAATGGTAGATGAAAAACGTTTTAATAATAAATAGGAAAAAATTGAAAAGTTTGACTCTGAATAATGTAGATATTCCCACTTATGTTTTTCCTTGGTTCCATTTTTTAGTGCGAACGTAATAAATCAAAATTTCAGTTAAGCAATTATCTTTTTTACTCGACGTTTTGACCCCTTATTCGGGTCATTTTCTGGTCTTGTGAAAGAAAATATTCAACACACCAAATTCTAGGAAAATGCAAGTAAGGAATATATTATCATATCTCATATTTCTTGGAACGAAATGGAGATTCATAAACAAATGATTTATTGCATTGGTACTGCATGAAACATATTACAAATACATAACTAACCAAATACGACGATCTACTAGCAGACATGCTTGCGTAGTAAAATATACCCTCGTGATGGAGCCTCAGTGGTTACTAGTCCACGAGTACCTTATTCGGACCGCCGGGGAAAGTGGCTGACATCAGGGCACTGAACTTGTGTTTTCCGGGCAAGATGGTCTTAGGGCGCGCTCTCTCTCTCTCTCTCTTACATCTCAGTTGGGAAGAAAATCTCGTATAGTTTGGTCATTCGTTGGTTCTGCTAGTGTATTGTTCGTAAATGTAACTCGAAGTAATGAGGCATCGCTCTGATCCTGAATGTTAAAGTTGAGGTGGAGGTATGTTCTGGTTTCACAGAAATCAAAATGTTTGGAGAAATGCACATAAGATAAACATACAAGTGACTAATCATCATTTCGGAGAATTGCGAGATGTAATATCCTTGACGCCGCTGATCCATCATAGGACGGGTGTTTTCATAAAAGATTTGGAATAGTCCAAAGAATTAAAATCGTTGTACTTTCCATAACTTTCCGCCAATAAACTTAGAACACTCGAGATTCACCGTTGCTGACGGCAGATGGCGAACATATCGACGTGGGAGAGCTATCTAAGATCAGATTGCATGGGTATTCGCGCGACAGAACCGTCACCTAGAGGGAGAGCGGCGGCTCGAATAGTAAGAAACGACGTTCGTGTCCATAGAATTCCCCGGCAGATGTGCTTCCACGATAGCTCCCAACAGACTGTTCATTCTCCGAAGGAGCCGAGAGGCCAGCTGCTCCCGCGATCCGCGAGGTAACTCTGCCTCTACCTGCTAGGGATCGTGGCTCTCGCTGTCGGTAAAGTGTCGTCTCAGCGAAAGCTAATCCCCAAAAATTCAATCTCCGTCGGACTTACGGTTCACGAGGCTCAGTACGCCGAATGACCTTTCGGCCTATCTTTTTGGAGGGAAACTCATGTTTTGTTCCATCTTGGGTTGTACGCTTTCGCAGAGCTGCGATCGCAGACACAGGAGCAAAATCGAGTCTCAGCCCCCTCGAACCCCGATCATGCAATTCCATTTTTTCGTTAACAGTACAAATTAAGACTAAAAAAATTAAAAAGTTGAGAGCTTATTTCCATCTGTCACCGTCTTTCTGTGCTCCCAACTTTTTAAAATGTTTCTGTTTGTTACTTGATCTATCTGCTTACTTTTTATGGGAAGAAAGATGTTGTAAAAAACCGACACCTTTGGTAGGGAGAAGTGATTTCTCCTTCAATGCTTAGTTATATTTCGAGTTCTCTGATAAGTTTTAATCATAAAATCGCGCCAATTACTCTTTTTAAGTATACACATAATTTTGGGTGAGCTTCATCGCTGTTCTGCGTGAATTCACTCTACTCGGAGTGTTGGCTTCAACATAAGTATTACATTTTTTGGAATGGCTGATACAACCCGGTAGCTATCTCGGCTATCTTATTACGAAAGTTCAAATCAATGCCAGGTAGATATTCTACCTCAAGTTCCGATACCAACCAAGGATGGATTATTTAAATTTGACAATAATTTTACATATATCAAACAAGTTTGTGCGAGTACGCTTATGAATTATGTGGAAGCTATTCCAGTGCGTAATTTATATTGGATGGTTACCTGGGCAAAAGAAGGCGGTGGCAAGTGGCCGAGTTTTCCGCTGCCCGCTAGAAATGTGCTCACTAGAGCGGTTCCAAGCGTTACTGCCCAATGACGTACGTAAAGTTTCCTCGGGAGTGAACTAACCTCGCATCCTAGAACTAGAATGGAGGTTTATTTCGCATACAAATGAACAGGACGTAATCGGCTTTTTTGCGTAACAAGAAAAGTTTGTGCTTAAAAAAGGGAATCATAAGAAAATAAACTGAACGAGACGAACCTTCCCAGAAGCACCTTAGAGCCGTAACATTTGCAGCTGCCATACCGATGTGCACGACTATGCTTGAAAGGAAACGTAAATACCGTTATCGCTCAACTGACGCATTCCCACGCGATCGAAATTTTCTATTCCATTGATCGCAATGTTTAGTCCATTCTATTGATTTTTGTAACTAAAATAAGGTGGAAATGACATAAAAACTCCCTAATTATTTATTTCACATGATTTCTGTTGGTATCTTAAATACATTCATTTGTGAAAGTAGTTATTCGTTCTCTAGATTGTCATCCATTTTCAACTGTATTTTTGGCAATTACTTTATTTATTCATACCCACTAGCTCATTCATTCATTCTTGAAATTTAAAATTTACATGAAGATTTTGGTTAAATCATTCATTCTCCCGTTTAACATATATTATTTTACCGTTATCTGAAGTATTTTGTTGATTTCAACATTTTTGCTACATTGCATATAAGGGAGCATGTTATGAAATTTCAAATAAATATGTATATTTCTTGTTTTCCAGGTGGAACCTCCCATGCATTCTTCGGAACCATCCAGAAAGTCGTGGGCGAACACTTGTTTTATTATTGGGGAGAGGGCAGAGCGCCCCTTGCAATTGCATGGGAGGACTGTCTGAGTGGTATGGCTGCACTCCTTTTTTGCTACATTGCATATAAGGGAGCAGACTGAAATAAGCTCAGTCACCAGGTGATATACATATTGGGTCATGCCGACCCAGAAGCAAAGGACCCTAATGGAATCAATAGAAAATGCTGATTTTTCGACTCCGGAAAAAATTATTAAAAAACTGTATAACGCCTCCACAGAACAATATTATCACCCCTAAGTATCCCGAGCCAAGTGATGATGAATATGAAGAGTCTCTTCGGAGAACATTGCACACTATGTGGTGTGGGTGTCAATGGGCTGATATGGCGCAGGTGGGATACACAATGCCTATAAGTGTATACCGTTAAGTGCCTGCATGTTGTCCCGTTAAATAGGGCTCTGTCAGTCAAGTCTGATTCTCACCTGCTAGTGGGGACCCCTGGGCAACACAGCGTGTGGCTCTCCGAACCTTAGCTCAAGATTCTGAGATGCTGGTGGCCATGGATACCTTCTCGACTCTGCGCCATCTCATCGGAGATGGCAGCGGATGCGAGTCGGTTGCCTAAGCCAAATTGTGTTGTGGCTAACGAGAACAGGCGAAAGGCGAGTCTCCGGCGCCTTAAAACGGGAGCTGTTGGCTAAGGGAAGGAAACCCTGACAGAAAACAAAGGGGGGAGGGGGGCCTCTGTAGGTGTAGTGGAACCAACCTCCCTAGGGGAGTAAACCTCGACCAAAAATCATTGGTCCTCCGGATCTCAGGGGGTTAGGTTTAGGTTGACACCCTATCTCTGTAAAAAATGTTAAGGTTAGGAAAACTCAGAAGCCTCGGAAATGGAATCCCAAGTATGACGGAAATAGGCAATTGAATAAGGTAATGAATATTGGAACCTGGAACGTTAAAACATTATACAGAAAGGGGGCGGTAAAGGAACTAGAAAAGCAAATGACAGAGTTTAAAATGGATATATGTGCACTGCAAGAGATTAGGTGGATCGGGAAGGGTGTGGAATCTAAAGGAAAATACACAATTGTATATAGTGGGAAAGAAGAAGGAAAACATGAATTTGGCACAGGGTTCTATTTAAGTGGTAGGGTACAACACAGTTTGATAGATTATAGGTTAATAAATGAAAGAATTTGTCTTAGGATGAAATTTTATGTTACATTTGTATCTGTACATGCTCCTACAGAGGAGAAGGAGGAGGATGTAAAGGAGATTTTCTACGCTGAATTAGAGAGAGTCATCGACACTATACCATATGACACGAGAGTCATATTGGGGGATTTCAATGCCCAAGTGGACAAGGAAAGGTTTGTGCTACCAGCATGTGGACCGTATACCATACACGAAAATACTAACAATAACGGAAGAAGGTTAGTGGATCTAGCCAATGGTAAAAACCTTGCGGTCTCAGATACATGGTATCCACACAAAAGATGTCACAAGGGTACTTGGAGATCAACTGACAGCCGATATTTGGGTCAGATAGATCATGTAGTGGTAGACAGGAGACACTGTAAGAATATAAATGATGTAAGAAGTATGAGGGGAGCAAAGATAGAAACGGACCATTTTCTAGTAAGGGCCAAAGTTAATTTGAAAGTTAGTAAGACACCAAAAATAAAGAAAAGTGAAATGGGGAAATGGGATGTTAAAAAATTAGAAAATAAGGAATACAAGGAGAAATATTGTAAAAAGGTAGAAAATGCACTCCTGAAAATCAATGAGAATGATTCAAATGTAGAAAAGATGTGGAAAAATGTAAGAGGAAACATAGAGATATCGGGGAAGATGCTAGGGAAGGAAGGAAAACCAAAAAGATATGAGTGGTTTGATGAGGAATGTGGAAAGGCTCTCCATGAAAGGAATATGGCATGTGAAAAGTACAGGAGAAGACCGACAAGACAAAACGAACAAACGTATAAAGGAAAAAGAAAGGAGTGTAACAAGCTGTATAGGAAGAAAAAGAGACAAATGTGGGATAGTAAGATGGAAAATATTGAGGTAAAGTACAATTGCGGAGAAGCTAGAGAATGGTACAGGGAAGTCAAATACATCAAGAATGGATTCAAACATAGAGCAGTAATCATTAGAGCGCATAATGGAACAATTCTAACGGAGGGAAACAAAATTTCGAGTAGATGGGCAGAGTACTACGCGAATCATTTTCAGTACAAAGAGGATGGAAGTATGAGGGGATATGAGAAACATGGGGAATACCAAACAGCGGAACCAGACGTAGCTCCACCATCGGTACAAGAAATTAAAAAAGCTGTAGCAAGCTTGAATAGTGGTAAAGCGCCAGGATGCGATGGAATTTAGAGTGAATTATATAAATGTGATGGGGATGCGATGATGAAAATTATACACCAACTAATTACGAAAGTTTGGGAAATGGAAGTAATACCCAGGGAATGGAAATGTGGAATTATTAATCCAATACACAAGAAAGGGGATGAAACGTGTGACAATTATAGAGCCATCACCTTACTCTGCACAGACTACAAAGTGTTGTCTAAAATGGTGTGTTATAAACTCAAACCGTATGTAGATGAGTTGATTTGAGAGTATCAGTGTGGATTTCGGTCGGATAGATCAACAATAGACCAGATATGTATTATGGGACATACATTGGACAAATGTTGGGAAAGAAATATTACTACACACCATCTATTTCTCGATTTTACGTCCGCCTACGACTGTATTTGGAGAGAAGAAATGTGGGATCAGATGCATGAGATGGGAATACCTAAAAAGTTGGTAGGGATGTGCAAGCTAATGAATGAAGAGAACCAAGCCAAAGTTAAAACAGGTGTAAATATATCGGAAGAAATAAGCCTTGAAACAGGATTTAGACAAGGAGAAAGTGTAGCCCCGATGTTGTTTAATGTAGCATTGAAAATATCGTTTCGTAAGGCTGGAATAGACTACCGTGGGAACATTCTGTATAGAACACACCAAATACTAGCGTTTGCGGATGATATAGTGATATCAGGGAGGAGAGTGNTGATATAGTGATATCAGGAAGGAGAGTGGAGGATGTGAAAGAAAAATTCATCCAGTTGGAAGAATATACCTCTAGGCATGGTCTGAAGGTAAATGAAGCAAAAACAAAATTTATGACAGTCTCTAGAAGGAAAAATATCAAAGATACCAAAATTATCATTGGTAAACATAAATTTGATGTAGTACAAGAATTTATTTATCTGGGAACGTTGCTTACAGCTAGAAATGAAATAAATATGGAGATAGATAGAAGAANTTGCTCTACTTCCATTAATTAAAAACCATGTGCCGCGCCAAACCAAAATTACGATATACAAAACACTAATTAGACCGGTGATTATGTACGGTGCTGAGACATGGACATTAACAAAAGGGGTATGTGAAAGATTGAAAATCTTTGAAAGGAAAATTCTCAGGAGAATCTATGGAGGAGTTAAGGAGAATGGTCAGTGGAGAGTACGATATAATAACGAAATAGCGCAGTTGTCAAAGATACTTACGTTGTCACGTACATAAGAGTAAGTAGATTGAAATGGCTGGGTCATGTTAATAGGATGGAATAGAGCAGAACTGTAAAGGTGGTAAATGGCCAACTGGATGGAGTGAGGACAAGAGGAAGACCAAGAAGTAGATGGTGGGATTGTGTGGAGGAAGATTTTAAGAGAGCCAGGATTATGAACTGGACGTTGGCGTCAAAAGACAGGAAAAAATGGAGGAGGCTTGTCGAGGAGGCGAATGTCCATTTCGGACTGTAGAGCCAACTGAAGAAGACACTATGTGGTGGGTGGTATACAATGCTGTAGTGTGTGCTCCAAACAACAGGTATCCCTCATCTCTGAGAACTTTATATATACTCATGTTATCGAGAGTTTGGACAGTAAAAAAACAAAGATGTCGAACTCGAGTGGTGTTTCAGGGCAGCCACCTCCAATATTGTAGAACAAAAACCGTTAAAACTTGGATTGTCGTTTGATATTAAAATCATCGTTTGGTAGCACTTACTCATACCTTACGGGTGTACCAACGCTATGGAAACAACAAAGAAACAACCGAGAAATGAATTTCTTTGAAAGTAGATTAATAAATTAAGATTTCTTGGATAATTTACGCTATGTATTTTATAAATAGGAATGTTAATATTGCGTCTTACTCTACAAAGGATAAAAAAGAGTATTTTAAGGACAGGCTCTCCTAGAGTTATTTCGTCAAGTTTGGTGGTAGTGAATACAGCGTATAAGATGAAAATATCACTAAGACGAGTAGTATACGACATAGGGGGAATCAATTGAGTAGGTTGGCAGTTCTCCCAAATTTGGTATCTTTTCAGAGGGAAGCTAGACTATACTACAGAGATAGAATATAAAACACACTCAGAGTTGAGGGATATTGCTGAGACAGTCGATGTTACTGTAACATCAGAACAGGCGTCGGCTGTTGAGACATACCAAGAATCAGTGGAGGAACAAGTTGTGGATAACTGAGAGAAGGGCGTACTACTGCATCAAAGTTTAAGAGCGTATGCAGAACATCTCTTGAAAACCCTTCACTTTCTCTAATAAGATCCATTTGCTACCATTTTGAGAGATTTAAATCTCGGACCACAAGATGGAACTGTGATCAAGAGAAGGATGCGTTGTGCACATACAACGAAAATGAAACAATCTCGTAAATATTTTAAAATTGAAAATAGTGGAATTTTCATAAATCCCAAATTTCCTGAATTTGGTGCAACACCAGATGGTGTGGTTTCTTGTACGTGTTGTGAACTTGGATGTGTGAACGTAAAATGCCTGTTTTGCCTCAAGGAAATGTCCCAACATTTGCAATGTTTACCTGAGGGAAATAGTCCTAAATATTGTGTGATTCAATTTTCATGTCGGAAAACTGGCAATTGTGTATAGGTATTGAAGAAGAACCACCTATATTATTAGCAAGTATATGCGCAAATTTTCATCACTGAGAGGCTTTGTTGTGATTTTGTATTGTGGACAAAGGATGCCATAATTGTGACCAGAGAGCTGACTATGACTTCTGACAACAAGAATCCAGAGGAGGAAATTATATTTCTCTCGAGTGTTAATTCCTGAATTATTAGGAAGAGTTCACTGGTTATAATACAAAGCGTACAACGGACAATACATTTACTTCTGTGCTAGACAGTAACAATATTTATACGAATGGTAATTGATAAACAATTTATTTCTCACCTGACGTAAAATGGTCTTCACAAACCCAAAGATCTTTCTGAAAATCTCACGTGAGCGTCTGCTCCCGAGGCCACTCAAGCACCTCTCTTTAACTCCAGAGATGCACACGACACCACATAGTTCCCATTGTTGTTCACGTCCCTTGATTGTCGCGCACGGCGAACTACACTTTTCCTGGAAATTGTTCACTTTCCAGCTCTCGTTATTCTGGCTGAATCCATTGTTAATAAAATATAATTCTGTCCCAGCTAATGTTTGAGCACTGTTTTAACGACGCTACAATAACGAGTAGTTCGTTATTGAGAATGGATAACACAATATTTTACACCGCCAACGTTTCAAAATCGTATAATTCCTTCATCAGGGCCAGAAAATTTAAAGCTAGGCAGTTCTACAGTTATTTAACGTATATATTAGTCTACACCCTATCACGGAACAGTAAATATTATTTATTACTTGTACCAAATAATAAACTACCTAACAAACAAATACATAACAACCACCCACCTGTATACACTATTTCATATTCAAGTACTCCCCATCACATATCACACTCACATCTTTAAATTGTATTCGCCAACACCACACTATTATGCCACCTTCACACCAACAACAAGACTGTGTGAATCTATAACTGGGTATTGTCAAGTATTTTAACGTTGTTATCTATTAATTACGTATATTTTTGTCTGATGTATGTTCTCAGACTGCGTTGGGAAATAATTGTGCCAGCTTCTCTGTGCGTGGCATAGATGAGGATCTTTTCTTGGTCGACGTGGATTTCGCCAATGTGTCTTGGGAGGAGGTCAGTTCAACCAGTTCTCTTACCATCTAGAAAGCTGGACAAGAACCCAGTGCCTTGTCACTGTCTTAAGCTGGCAATATATGTTGGTTAAATCTCAACCAACGCGAGCGCAATCAAATTGAGAGAAGGTGATTGCTACCGTCTATACCCAGGGCCAATGCAGACAAGATTTGTGTAGCTGTCTACATGTTGACCGCAAACAGTTTCTTTTGTGAACTGATTGGTTAACTTAGTGATTCCCAAAGTGTGCGCCGCGACTCCCCGGGGCGCCGCGGTGTCGAAATATTCAATTAAACAATTCGGCAATTTTCTTGAAATTTCCAATTCTCGAATTTTTGCGCCAACAATCGTGTATGCTGACAAAATTCCAAGAATTTAGCAACTTTCGAGTCTTTCATTGTTTTCTTTCCAATCCGCATCTTTTGAAACGGCTAGTGCGCAAGCACGGCTTCCCCCCATGCTTTAGTCACTAAAGCTTGGGTGGGGAGCTAACCGCTAAGCGTACGTAGCTCAGTAGCAAGTCGGATTTCAGTTCATTTGTTGTCACCATCTCAGTGCTCGTATTAGTTTTTGTTTGTTGGACTAACGACTAACTTAATAGTGTGGTGGTTAAGTTAATTTTCAAAAGTTATTTTTCTGATCACCCTAAAAACGGACAAATTCTTATTAAACTTGAATAATAAAGATAGTGCTAGATCTAGAGAGGACGTTCCACAAACAAGTGGCAAGGGTTCCGAAAAGCGAAAACGTCGTAAATATGAAGACACTTATTTGGATTTTGGCTTTACTTCAATAAACGAAAATGATAGAGACCACAGTGTGTATTGTGTATGAAAGTTTTGGCACTAGAATATATGATTCCAAGTAAGTTAAAACGACATTTAGAAACCAACCATTCTAACTTTGTTGGTAAACCTCGTGACTTTTTTACCAAAAGGTTAATTGAATTAAAACAACAAAAAGGCAGCATTTATAAACACATGTCAATACCAAATAATGCTTTGCTAGCATCATACAAAGTTGCATATAGAGTTGCTAAGTGTAAAAAGGACCATACCATCGTAGAGCAACTCATTCTACCGGCTGCTGTAGATTTAGTGAACATTATGATTGGCTAGTCGGCGGGGAAACTGCTTTCAAAAGTCCCTTTGTCTAACAATACCATTGTTCGTAGAATTCAGTACATGGGGGAGAATCTCAATATACAATTAAATGAAAAATTAAAAGGAAGTGAATTTGGATTGCAACTCGATGAGGCCACAGATAATAATAAGGTTTGTTACGTACGGTTCTTAGATGGTAATTCAATCGTTGGACCTTCTCTTTTGTAAAAGTATTACTGGAAGTACGAAGGCTCAGGATTTGTTCGAGATCCTGAATATATTTATGGTTGAAAATAATTTAGAATGGACAAAGTGCGTTGGTGTTTGTACTGACGGTGGTCGTTCGATGTCCGGCTCTTATGGAGGATTGCAGGCGCTTATTCGAAACAAAGCTCCAGATTTAGTTCGGACCCATTGCATCATTCACAGAGAAGGACTTGCATCAAAGTGTATGAGTCCTCCACTAAATATAGTTTTAGAACGTGTGGTAAATATAGTAAACTATATAAAAATTCGGCCACTGAATGCAAGATTTTTTAAAAAATGTGTGAAGATATGGGAGCTGAATACACATCTTTGTTGTACTACTGCCTATACTTTGTGGAAACATACTTTTTGATTAAACTCGCATACCTATGTGATATTTTTGAAAAGTTGAATGCGTTGAATTTCTCCTTACAAGGACGCAATATGCACATTTTAAAGCAAACAGAAAAAAATTCAGCTTTCAGAAAAAAATTTCAGCTATGGAAAATTAATGAAGTGTGTATCAGTGATTATTTTCCCTTGTTGCATCAGTTTGTAACCTCCAATGAAATTAATTTGTCTTGCAATATAAAATCCATTTTGTTGATCACCTATCAGAGCTTATAAAAAAGTTCGAAAAATACTTTGAAGCAGATAATGATAAATTTACATGGATTCAAGACCCATTTAGAGTCAAGGCTCCATCAGAATTTACTTCTCTAGAAGAAGAATCTCTTATTGACTTGTCTTGCGATAATACCTTAAAGTTAAAATTTGGTAGCATGGAACTTTATGATTTTTGGATATCAGTAAAAGAGGAATATCCACTGCTTAGTGGTAAAGCTCTACGAGTATTAATTCTATTTGCAATATCCTATTTGTGCGAAGCTGGGTTTTCGGCGGTCGCGGTAATAAACAGTAAATATCGCTCGAAAATTAATGTTGAACAAGAAATGAGGGTCGCCATATCCAATTTTATTCCGAGATTTGAGAAGTTGTGTAATGAACATCAAGCCCATCCATCCCATTAATAATTTTAATAATGTTAATCATCAATGGACGTTCAATAAATTGTTTGTGAATTTAAAGTTCGTGTTTAATTTATTTTTCAACTAACCTAACCACCTGGTGGTTGTCCAGTCTCAATATGGATATTACCGAAACAGTTGAAATTATATATTTTATATTATCCCAAGGAAAATAGTAAGTATCGGTTTACAATTTTTCGCTGTTAAATGGGTAATCGCTTTTGAAAAGGAAAGTTTTCCAATTTTTCAAGAAAGTCAGAAATTTAGAAACAAATCTGATGTATTAAGGGCGCCGCGGAAAATATCCGATTATTTAGGGAGCCGCAAACCGAAAAAGATTGGGAACCTCTGGTATAACGTGATTCCTGAAAGGCAATAATTTTGATGTTACAGTTTCTGGCGTTATCTAGGATGTTCTTTAGTTTTGACTTTTAAGTGTCATTATCCAAAGTCGTGAGTTCTGTTTAATTTTGTTTCAGTGTCATTTTACAAATTTTTTGCACTCTTCTGTGGACTCCTCAGAGTCTGAACAGACCATTTGCGGTTTCTCAACCGTGGGATTTGACCCACTGGGGTAATTAGTTTTGGAAGGGGCAAGTTCCATATTGATTTGTGTTAATTAAGTTTTGACTGAAAGATTCTAGTCCCATTAAGCTCGGAGTTCCACTTCTGAGTCACCTCTTCGTCCAGCTCCGCAGTGTACCGAAGTCCGCCTTCTCCGCTTTCGCTGCCGTTGAGATCTTTGCCTGGCAAGGGACCTTCTCGAGGTACTATCAGCCGGGCCAGCTGAACCAAGGTTTTTTAAAAGAGGTGTTACTCATCTCCCCTCCTCCTCCCCCGTCACTTGTGAAATGGATTACCGGACTTTGGACCGGCAGGGGTGGAGTTTTTAAATATTCTATTTATTAAATTAGAATTATTATGTTTATTTGTTAAACAAAATGTGAACAGAGTTCAATAATTTCTATAATTTTCATATTTATTAGTATGTTTTGTCATCTTTGATTCTCCGCAAGCACATTGGTCTCAAGAACTACATACATGCTTAATTTTTGTAACTTATGTACATAATTTTTTTTGTATACCTTTGTGGTCTTAGAAAACATTTTGAAATTTGAATAAGTTTTGTAATTTGAAGCATAGATATTCAATAGAACCCCTCTTAACCAGTCTGGTCGGGATTGGGACCCTGGTTGGTTACCCGTTTGGTTGTTCAAAGAGAGTCTATAATTCCATCAGGTTATCATGAATAAACAAGAAAATGAAACTTCATTAAAACTCATTATATTGTACGGTATGTGAATATAAAAACTAACTTGAAAAAATTAAACAAATACACCTAATGCTACGTCATCCTGTTATACTTTGCAGGGAAGACCCGTCTTCTGAAAGAAAGAAAAAAAACACCTATGCACACACACCGACACACACACCGACACACACACCTACACACACACACCTACACACACACCTACACACACACCTACACACACACACCTACACACACCTACACCTACACACACAATTACACCTACCTACACACACACACCTACACACACACCTACACACACATACACACACACATACACACACCCCTACACACACACCTACACACATACACCTACACACATACACCTACACACATACACCTACACACACCTACACACATACACCTACACACACCTACACACATACACCTACACACACCTACACACATACACACACACACCTACACACACACCTACAGTCACACACCTACACACACACCTACACACACACCTACACACACACCTACATACACACCTACATACACACCTACACACACACACCTACACACACACACCTACACACACACATACACCTACAAACACACACACCTACAAACACACATACAGCTGTTCCAAGGGATACGCTGGTTAATCTGAGGTCTTGTTGATCCGATGTTGTTTAAGAGGAGTTGTACTGTATGTGTAATGACAATACATTCTCTTATGCACAAATGGAGGAAGAGGAAAACAAAGAAACTTTCTGCAGTTTGTTGGATTGAATTATCCAGTGTTTATAAATGAGATATTGTAGTAGTAAAGGGTAATACTCAGGTGGGGAATATAATCAAGACCTTGAGACTATAATGGGTGAGCAAGGCTTGCAAAATAGCAATGAAAATGGGGAACTATTAATCAAAAGCTGTGAAAGGCATGGATTAAAAATTTGAAAGGCTATCTTTCCACATAAAGATTGCCATGAGGTCTCATGGGTGATCCACGATAAAGAAAATAAAGAACAAATTCAAATTGATCACATTTGCATGATGATTCAAAATTGGGGAAACTCATTATTAGATGTCTGAAATAATGAAGAGTGGATACAAGATCAGATCAGCATCTACTGTTAGGAATTTTGAAGTTTAGGATGAACGAAAGTACTTTTTTTGTAACCAATTTTTCACCAGAAGTAAAGCTAAAGAAGCACAGAATTCAGCAGACCAAAACAATGTGCAATCTTTGACTTGGTTGTTGTGTGCTATATCAACTCACAGTTCTCTTCTGTTGATGCTGTTAAAACTGTGAAGAATTGTGAATTATCAAAGAGTATTTGATTCTGACTCTCATGAGAAGTTATGGGTAGAATTAAGTTTGATGTTAATAGGTCTACCTAGCAAGTGAAATAGATTTTTCAGTAATATAATATAAGAATCAAATCACTTTAAGGACATTATTTTATAATGTAAAATATTTAATTACATTTTTTTGGTTACTGTACTTAAAGAAACCATGCTGCTGACTATGAAGTTAACTGTAGTAACTAGTAATTTTTTGTTAAGATACTGCCGAAGCCCACGGGCAGCTTTGGAGAGGGGGTTGTGGGAACCCCAGCCCATCCTGAAAATTTTTAAAAAGTACCTATTGTAAGCGGCACCAGATAAGTCTGTTGGGTGACAACCAATAGGATGAGAGTGCGGTATTGAAAAGTGTTCATTAGCCTTGCACAGTCCTGGCACCCTGCAAAAGGCCACTTGGATTACAACAGCGCATAATGCACATCGGTTGATTCAAGGACAAGACAGCGGGATCTGCCTCAAATGGACTTTTCTGGTGCCAATAAGCAATTTATAGGGCATGTCATTGTGTGTTCCAAATACTTTCTAAAAACAGATCCTTTGTATATTTTCAGTTACAATTGTAGTTTCATGTTATTTGATAATTCCAATAATAAACTATTATTTATAGTTTTGCTGTATTTGTTTCATTTATTAAAAATTGTGTGTTCATAGATGTTCAACAAGATGCACCTGTAGCCGTTCAGTAGTACCAGTGCCACAACGATGTAGTCTACTGTACTGTGCTGTACTGTAACTGATTTTCCACATACCAAAACATCTTCAGCAAGAATGATATTGTAAGATGTACTATTGTACTTTATATAATATTATATGTAATACGAGCATGTTGACTCCACAAAAAGGATCAAGATAAATTTAATCCTTGTTTGAAATAAGAAACCTTTTACAAATTTATTGAACAAAGTATTACTATTAAAAATTATTTGGACAAACAAGTACATATTTCCAGGTGTACATTTTCTTTTTCATTTGTTAGTAGGGTTTATTACAATGACATACGTAGTTTATTAAGATAAACGCAATTTTGTATTGTTTCTTTCCACGGCTAAACTAAAACGAGCTTTAGCTATTATGTGTGAAACATAATTTTTATGTGTAGGACATTCTATGTCAAATCAACACAGGGTCTAAACCTCACCATCTTGGATTTAGATACAATTTGGTAGAGAGGTAGCCATCATATAGACTAAGAAAAATACCAAGTATTGCTATAGTATTTCAACCCATTTGGAATTGATAATAAAGTAAAGTTTAAATAATACACCAGTAAATGACTCCTTACTAAATTTTTGAATGCTCTAGAATCTCTCCTAATTGAGAGAGAGAGCTGTGACAGGTGTCATTTTACAGATTACTTAATGATATTTACTATGATACAATACATGATATAGGTGAAGTCTGAAAAAAATTACTATATTCAAAGTAAAAAATTTTAATTTATCAAAATACCCTGTTTTGAAAGTTTTCAAATTTGTACTAGGAATAGATGGCACCCTTGTAAATCATCTGGGAAAATTTCATTATGGGATGAGAATGTGTTCAGTGTTTAAAGAGTTAAAAGAATTTGTTTTTTATGCTGTGTACTGCATGCCTCAAGAGAATTTTTCTCTTAATTCTTGCTACTACTATTATACTATTATTACTACTATTATACTGAAAATTTCTCCAGTAGGTTAATTCAATGTATATACTATCTCTCTGATATAATTATGATTAGGAAAATTTCAAAAGAAGATAATATTATACATTTAATATTACATGACATATATTCAAGAAAATTTTTCACTTCATACATTATACATAGATGAGGAATATGAAATAGATACATGCCACACACTGGATGAGTGAATAATTTTTCTAAATCGCAAAAGAATAAACAATTCTCAAGGTGACTCAAGTAAAAATGAATACCTTTATTGAAAAAATGAAGAATAGCCAATATATGAAGTAAAACTGAATATTCTTATGACCCAGAATCACAACATCAGGGGTAGTTCAGACACATACATGTCTTCAAGAAATAGGTGAGGTCCCAATAACAATAAGAAAAATCTAAATAGTATAGTACGTTATGTGTGTTACGAAGTTTGATATTTCTTATGTTTAGTTTTGATTTGTTACACTCTTTTTGTATTCTAATGAACAAATTTCTTCATATCTTTAGTGTTTTATAAGATTTAATATCCTTGTGAATGTTTTTTTTTCATTCAGCACCTTATTTACTGAACTGCAATAATAAACACACTACTTTTATTAATGCCCAAGGCAAGATTTTAAAAAGATGTTAGTGACATCAAAATTATAAATAGTTACACCTCACAAATAGATTTTTTGAAATAATAATAATAATAATTTATTGAACCACATAGATTATAACAATGATTTATGGTGTGTCATTGTACTAATAACAATAACAATAATATTTATATATAAGAATTATAAACAACATTATAATAATTTTGATACATTTAACCATATTCATTTAACTTGGGCTAAGTAGAAATTAACATAAAATACAATTATTTTCTACTATTACAGAATATTAATATTTATTTAGACTAGGGTTATTAAATATCTATGGTAGGAATTCTGTTATTTTACTTTTATTTTATTAATTTGTGGCAAGGTCTATATTTATGCTAAAACAGTGTAATTTAATGTTGTTAGATCTTTTCCTGCATCATGGGTCACCTTCTGCAACCTTTGCTCTAATGATTACCTGCAATAGATTTATGTCATATTTTCATTGATTGTATGTCATATGATTATTGTCATTGAGTAATTCTTGTACATTGTAATAGTTTCTGTTGTAGGAATTGTTTGAGTTTTGTTTTGAATGCGTTCAGTGTATTGATGTTTTTAAGGTAACACATTATATAGCTGTATACCTGCATTATGACTGCTTTTTGGGCTAAGAGTGAATGTTATCTGTGGTAGATGGATATTTCTGACCTGTCTAGTGTTGTGAACAAGAACAGTGGAATTAAATCTGTAGAGTGGTCCTTTGTCTAGTAGATCCTTTTTTACGAAGTTCTAAGTTTCAAAAATGTACAAGCATGGCAGTGAAAGTATTTTCAACTTTTCAAATAACGGTTTACATGAAGAAAGTTTATTAGTGTTGGTAATGGTTCGTATTATTCTCCTCTGTAAACTAAAAGTTTGTTTTGTTTCTGATGCTTGTCCCCAAAAGATTATACCATATTTTAGAATGGAATGGACATTTGCATAGTATACTGTTTGAAGGGTATCTGTTGTGCAATTTGCTGTTAGAACTCTGATGGCATAGTTTATTGTGCTGAGTTTCATATTCAGTGTTTCTAGGTGACAGTTCCATTTCATGTTATCTTGTATAGTAAGTCCCAGAAACTGTGTTGTTTGTTTAAAGTTGAGGTGGTTACCATTAAATTCGATGTTAGGTGTGTGCTGTTTAGATGAATGAGGATTATGGAAGGAAAGTATGCAAGTTTTGTCAGTGTTTATTATGAGTTTATTTTGTTGGAACTATTGGATTAGGGTGGTGATAGTGGATTTGGCAGTGTTAAGTAAGTTTTCAGCAGTTTTGGCACGGAATAAGATGTTTGTGTCATCAGGAAAAAGTACAATTTTGTGGTTTTTGATGATGGATGGGATGTTATTAATATATAGAAGTAGTAGTATGGGTCCCAGGGTGGAGCCCAATTCTTGAAATTATGTCAAATACTACTATAGAATTTTGTATTTCCTTGAAACAATGTTTACAGGTATAATGGATTGAAATTTAGATGGGAGTTATTTGCCTGGGGTCCATATGTGATGAGTATTTTTGTTGAATATATGTCGTGTGTATACTGGAGCAATTTTCAGTGTAATAGTAGTGCATTAACAAGAATTAAGATAAAAATTCTCATGCCACACACAGACCACGGCATAAAAGCCACATTTTTTTATTTTTTAGCACTGATCACATTGTCATTTGACAATGAAATTTTCCCAGATGATTTAAAAGAGTATCAACTATTCTTAGTACTAATTTGAAAACTTTCAAAATGGCGCATTTTAATTTTGAATATGGTAATTTTTTTCTGACTTGACCTATTTCATATAGTGCATCATAAAATGAGCTATAAAATGACACCTCTCCCAGCTCTCTATCTTCATTAGGAGAGCATTGAAAAGTTGGGTGTGGAGCCATTTTTGGGTGTTTTATTTAAATTTTACACCGTCAAAAATTCCAAACAGGTTGAAATATTACAACAATACTTGATATTTTTATTAGTCTATATGATGGCTACCTGTCTAAGGGGGTAAGGGCTGAAAATGCACAATACAGAGCACCTGTCAGTCAAACGTTAACCTCATCGTTCTTGTGGGACCCCCTGTTATCACAGATTGAGGAAATGGCGACCAGGGATTGGTAGGATAACCATAGAGGCATGTCTGCAAGCGAGGAAGTGAAGGAAATGCCATTCCTAGTGGTAAACAATGAAAGCCGCAGGCCAGTGCCTAGGTCTATAGGTGGCAGCCCCATCACGGTACTCGAAGACAAAGGGTTAATAACCCATCCCCTTTAAATTTTCCTTATTAACAAAAGAGAATAAGCAAAAGCCGGACAACTCCATTTATGACAAACTTTGGCGTGAAAAGGGAAACGATTATTGGATTTCTAAGCGTAAGGAAAGTTACACCAGGTGTACCAGGCAGGAAAGTTACACCAGGTGGCAGCAACGATGAGAAGATATTAGCTTGATATGATAGGCTTGCGTGAGGTTCAGTGGAGCGAGTTTGGAGGAATTAGTATACCCAGTGGATCAGTGTTTCTCTATTTGGGTAGGCCAAATGAGGAAGACTAATACAGTGAAGGCGTGGGATTTCTTCTCAGCAAGGAAATGGCGATCTCTGTGATTGACTGAGAACCTGTGTCAGAAAGAATCATAACAGCTCGCTTCCAAGGAAAGGTCAGGAACTTTAGTGTGCTAAAATGTTATGCGCCAACAGAGGTGGCGGATGTAGAAATAAAAAACCGGTTCTATGCAGAGTTGCAACCCACCATTGAGAAGATCAAGATAAAAGATATCATTGTTGTTGTGGGTGATCTCAATGCTCGAGTCGGAAATGATAACCTTGGTTGGGAAGAAGTTATGGGTAAACATGAATGTGGTACAATGAACGAAAATGGTGAACTCGTTACTAGATGGTGCACTGCAAATGAACTTGTAATAGGAGGCACCTTATTCCCACATAAAACCATCCATGAGGCTTCATGGGTATCTCCTGACAAAAGAAACTGACATGTGAATCAAATTGATCATTTTTCAATCAGCAGGAAATGGAGAACATCTCTCTTGGATACCAGATGTAAAAGAGGAGTCGACATCAACAGTGACCATTACTTGGTGATAGCGAAGCTAAGAATAAAACTAAAAAAAAAGAAACCCATAGAGAAATACAAGCAGATCACAAGAAAATTTGATGTAGCTAGAATTACAAGAAAAGAAGTAAGACAGGAATTTCAACTGAACTCAATGGATCTCAGGAACTCAATGGATTAGAAGATGAAGGCATAGAAGAATGCTTATACTGTGAAGGCTGAAGAAGTACTGGGATATAAGATCCCACTGAAGAAAGAGTGGCTGACAGATAAAACCTGGGAAAAAATAGAAGAGAGGAAAGTGATACAAGATAAACTGTTGGCAAGTAAAACGAGAGGGGAAATAGCAACCCTGCAGGAGGAGTACGAACAGAAAGAGCGCGATGTGAAGAGGAGTGTGCACTCAGAACGCAGGTGTTGGGTGGGTGAGCTAGCTGAGAAGGCCCAAGAGGCTACGAGGAAGAACAATCTGAAAGAAGTATACAGTATAACTCATAGTCCATCACAGAGAAAATTTGTAAGAAATCAGCCAATTAAATTAAAAAATAGTGGGTTAATAACTAACAAAAAAGACCAGATGCAAAGATGGGAAGAGTACTTCAAGGAAATGTTCAATGTTCCCAGAGAAGAACATTGTACTGTAAACCCAGAAGAAGGAGAAGAAGTAAACATGGAAGAGTGTAGAATTCGTACCTGTGAACCATCCAAGGAAGAAATACGAAATGTATTAAAAGCAATGAAAAATGGCAAAACACTGGGTATTGATAATATTAACACCGAAGTATTGCGAATACCCGAAGATTAGAGGGGGATACCATGAACTGTAAAAATTGGAGGAGTAGTACCCTGCTATCGGTCCCGAGTAAAATCCTAAGTAGAGTGATTTTGAAAAGAATTAACTCTTTGGTGGAAGAAAGGCTGAGGAAGGAACAGGCAGGTTTCTGTAGGGGCAGATCATGTGTCGACTTTGAGTGGGCTTTTGACTCCATTTACAGAAATGAAACGTTTAATATCATTAAGATATATGGTGTCTCCAAGAAAATTGGTAATTTAATAAGGAGTACCTATCGGGACTACACATTACAAGTGGTACATGAAGGCAAATTATTGAGCCATGTACCGGCTGCCACACGTGTAAGTCAGGGATGCATTCTCTCTCTAATTCTGTTCCTTGTAGTGACGGACGAAGTTACGAAAAGGGTATTGGAAGGGAAGAGAAGACTTATTGTCTGGGGGATATCTGATCAACTGGAAGATTTGGACTTTTCTGATGATATATGCCTATTGTCACATTCTTTCAACATGATGCAAGAGAAATTGAAAGACATAGAGAAAACTGGGAAAAAAGTTGGCCTGAAAGTAAATTGTAATTGTATGAGAGTCAACGTCAAAAATTCTCGAAAATTCCAATACAGAACAATGACGTCGAAAATGTGAAAGAATTCACAAATTTGGGGTGTATTGAGATGGAAAATGGCGGTGCCAAAGAAGAAGTGTGATGCAGAATTAAACAAGCCAACTCTGCCTTTATTCAACTATATCCAGTATGGTAAGCATGAAAAATATCTCTGAGAACTTTGCTTAAAGTATTTACCAGCAATGTCAAGTCAGTGCTGTTATAGGGGTGTGAAACGTGGAAATTAACAAAGAAAATATCTAGTATGTTACAAACATTTATTAATAAATTTACGAAGAATATTAAAAATATTTTGGTCCAATGTAATCAGCAATGACAATCTATAAAAGAAAACTGATAAAGAAGCTGTGTTTTCCACTATCTAAAGAAGAAAATGGAAGTGAATTGGTCATACACTAAGGAAAGCACCTTTGACAATAGAGAGGCAGGGAACCCCCGGGACAGCAGAGAAAAGGTAGACCACACACAAGCTGGAGAAGAAGTGTAGAGGTGAAATCAGGAGAGTTGGCAAAACATGAGACGTCGTGGTCATGGCACAAAATAGTGTTAGATGGAGAAGTTTCGTGGATGCCCTATGCTCCAAGAAGGAGTAAGAGGAAATAAGTCAAGCCAAGTCCTCTCTTTCAAAATTTTATNTCAAGTCAAGTCAAGTCCTCCCTTTCAAAATTTTATGAAAATCTGAGATGGTCATGATAGAATCTATGATCTGAATTGATTTGACATGGAATGGCCCATGATGTTTTTTCAATGAATTGCTTAATTTTTTGAGTATTGCTTATTACTTTCCTTATTTTTGTCAAGATTGATGCCTATTGATGGACTTGAAATGCATATTCTTTGTCCAAAATTTTCCAAATATCGAGATAGCAGGAAGGGAGTGCTAGATGTCAGGTATCTTTGAAATCTTAACCCAGATCCACCCTGACCCAGCCCTTCTAAATGACATGGACCTTTTTAGCACAAAAAGATATTGAAACACTAGAACAATGAATATCACACTTATTTTGAATGCTGTATTAGTAAACAAGTGTGTTTCCTATACTGCAAGGATGGCAGCTTAGTTATTCAATCTTAACAAACATAACTATTTTATTAATATTAATGGAAAGAGGAATGAGGATATTTTATTTCCTTGCCAAAGTTACCTGAACTTTGCAGTTTAAATTTACAAGTATCTACTATTCTAATTTGTATACAGAGAGTTTGGATGTTCCTAATAATGCTGTACCATAAAAAGGAATTGTCACCTAGTGAACCCTGAGCATTTTGAGGAAAATTCAAAAAACTTTGCAAAAACTCACTTTGTTTATTTTTTTGTTTATAACTTGAAAAGTACACGCATCTGGAGAAAAGTATATGAATGCAAAATTAAATTTTCTACAAATGAAATCTATCACGCTAGAGCATGGTGAATTTTGACAAAAATTTGGAAATGGACCCCAGAAAGCAGTTTTTCTTATGTTGTTTGCTTACAACTGAAAAAGTACACACTTTTAGTGAATCTAAATAGTTGCATGTAATAAAATATGGAAATATTGCATCACATCATAGGTACTAGCGGAAAAAGTTTTCAGAAAAAGCAACAGAAAATAATATTACCTGATGAAATAAAATTTTCTTGAAAATTAATCAACTACTTAAATTACTTTATATATACACAGAAATTATTTGAATCGTGTTGAATTATTTTAAGTAGGGTATTGTGAAAGTAGACCTCACTCTGAGGTGTTCTTGGCACAGCGTGTGCATCCGAAATACACTCAACTTAAGTGCGATCTGACGTGTTGACTTACACCTAAAATGT
This sequence comes from Laupala kohalensis, assembly GCA_002313205.1. NCBI lineage: Eukaryota > Metazoa > Arthropoda > Insecta > Orthoptera > Trigonidiidae > Laupala > Laupala kohalensis. The sequence continues at coordinate 144,293 of NNCF01126888.1, forward strand.
TTATCTGCTGAAAATTATTCTACAAAAGACATAATTTGAAGGAAATTTAATGTAGTTTATTTTTGTGTTGGACAATATTCACTAAAAGAAAACTTTCTAGCGTGGTGAATTTGCATCAGACAAAAATATTATACAGACTTAATTTGTAGGAAATTTAATGCAAGTTAATTTTGCATCAGTATACTTCTCTCCAGAAATTAGTATTTTTTGAGTTATAAACAGAAAACTAAAAAAAGTGTGTTTCCCCCCCACCCCCCACCAAGTTTAAATTTTTCTCAAAATGAACAGGGTTTACAAGGCGGCAAAGTAGAAATTCAGATTCAGCACCTCCGAAAACATCAGAATCGATTGAGAAAAAAACTTTTATATCTTTTTCCTAGTTTGGCCTCTTTTATACCCCTTGCTACAGGACTAATTAGTGAAATATATGTTGTGGGCAACATGTGGACTTACAACAATGTCTTGCAATATGAATACATAGCACATTGCCTGGTTTACAATGTAGATTAGCAAAGCTACAGTTTCATTTAATGTTGTCTTGAAAGTAAAAATTCAAGAATTAAATGTTTTTTAAAATAGTCATACTAGAAAGAACTAAAATAACAAAATGCCAATGAACTCATATTTGTTAGAAATATAATCTGCAAGAAATAGTGCAAGTCAATCAATTTATAAAAGTTTGATTTAGTATTTTTTAGTTTTAGGTAATTGACTTATTGTCCTCCATGTGCTCATGTGCAGTTTGTAACAGCTTTTTTGACAATAAATGTATTTATTCATTAGTGTGTTCACTTACTATTCTTGCAGTTCAAAGTGAGTGCAAAAAGAATTGTGATTATCTTGAGGTGCTTTTTTTTTTATTACAAAACATTTTGTAATGTGTGATATCGAGGAGATCTGGTACCATAAAATTGCTGTTACTTGAAAGAAACAAATGCATAATGATATGAGAGATAATATAATATATAATAAAATGAAATAAGAATGAGAATGCATCAGTATGATATCATTTAAAATAATTACACAGCCACGCCAAAAAAAATCAGACCTGGAGGTTAGACTATGTCTACTACATGTTTTTGGGGTCGCTGAATCTGAATATGTGATTCATTTAACCCTATCATATCATGTATAACCAATAGGAGTTTGGGGGTATAGGGTTATAGGATTATTGTGAATGCACAGGATCAATGTGTGTAATAGGACTTGACAGCTTGGGTTATGGGGTTATTGGTAAAACCTGAGTTAAATGGATCACGGATTCAGATTCAGCGACCCCAAAAACGTGGTGAACATAGTCTGACCCCCAGATCTGATTAAAAAAATTTAAAAAAACTGTGTGGCCATGTTATTATTAAGGTGATTATATGAAGAATTTAAATCCTTCCATATTATTTCTTGTGTAAAAAATAATTCTTTATTAAATGTACCAAATATTTTACAATTTTTGATATAATTTCATAAGGTGCCTAGGTTTGTATTTGGCTACTAATGTATGTAATATGTGAGCATGGAAGAATTTTAATTTTTGTGTCAATGGAATCTGATTGTTCATCTGTTTGGTATATGTATCCTTTAAGCAGGAGATAATCATTTTAAGTAAAGAAGCAATTCCAGAAGTATGTCATTACATTATAAGTCAATTTCCAAATTTATTGTTATCAATAATTTTATTTCATTTACCACTTGTTAATCATAATTTTTCTGCACTTAAAACTAATTACTAGTTACTTGCCCGGATTCATGTTTGAAAGGAACATGTGTAGAAAGCTATGTTCAATTCTGTGAATGCAAATAAATGAGAATATCTTGTGATTCTTGTCTTTAACTAACATTTCTATCTGGCAAATAAGCCTGGTGAAGACAGTTGTGATGTATGAAGTATATATTAATGCTGTATTGAATTAATGTATTAATTGAAAAAATTGATTAGTTGTCTTTTATTAGGAGTATGTACAAGGTCTGNGGGCTCGTCATTAGAGCCCATTCTTTTATTAGGATTATGTACAAGGTCTGTAGCTGATAAGCTGTTAATCTTCTGTATGAAGTCTCTCATCTAATAGAGTACAAAATTTCTTTGAACAATTGATGAAATAGGTTTTTACTAAATCGCCTCTATTCTGGACCTGAAGATGTAATTAATGATGTAGATTGCCGTGTGTTTTATAAATATAACTGGAATTCACTGTTTTTAATGAAATAAATTTTGAAAAATTACTGGTTTAGTTGATTTTTTTTTTTCACTGTATACTACATTACAAGAGGGGAAGAATGGTGGAATTTTCTTACCTGTTCCGTGTTGGAATTGTATGTGAAGAATTGTTTAATTAATTTATTGTAGTTCAAGAAGTAACTGTGAAGAATTTTTTACTAATATAATTTTAATGATTTTTTATGTATTGGGTTAAAACCTTGATTTAAGGAATAGATTGGATACATCAATATCTCATTTAGTGTTCAGTGGTCTAAACCAAAGATGTTTGTCAAAACGGAATGAAATGAATTGTGGATTTATGGAAAATCAAATCTTAAATTATATTATATCCCGATTTTTCTGTACAACTCGATAATAGTAATAATTTATTAAACTATATAACATCATAACAATGATGTATGACGATTTATAGTCCTAACAGTAATTTTTAACATATAAGAATAACAACAATGTTATAATTTAATACATTAAAAAATATTAATTTACCTTGGTCCAATATTAATATAACTTAGTCCAATAAGAAGTATGTAACTTAAAGATTCAATTACATTCTACAATTAGAGAATATTAATATTTATTTAGGCTAATGTTATTCGATATCTATGGTAGGTGTTGTATTATTTTACTTTTATATTATTAATTTATGTCAAGGTCTATATTTATGCTAAAACAGGTAATTCTTTTCCTGCATCATGGGTTACCTTTTGTACTGTTCTAATGACTACCTTGTATTAATGCAACCAATTGTATGTCATACATAAGTTAGTGTCATTGAGGAATTCTTGTACACTAGTAGAGTATGTGTTGTAAGAATTGTTTGAGTTTTGTTTTCAATGGGTACAGTGTATGTTTTTTTAGGTTTAGTGGTAACGCATTTTATAGCTGTACACCTGCATTATGAGAGCTTTTTTGGCTAAGAGTGGATGTTATTTGTGGTTGATGGATTTTTCTAACCTGTCTAGAGTTGTGGACATGAACAGTTGAATTAAATCTGTAGAGTGGTCCTTTGTCTAGTAAATCCTTTTTTTCAAAGTTCAAAGTTTCAAAACTATTAATGCATTGCAGTGGAAGTATTTTCAATGTTTCAAATAATTATCCCGTGTACCCTACACATGAAGATGTGTGACAACTTTCGGTCAGGTGAAAATGGCGACTAGCCGGGAATCGAACCCGGGACATCTGCATTGACCGCAGGGGTGTTAACCACTACACCGCCCATTTGCCTTCCACAACTGTGCACCATTTCCGCCCAGGCCACTTATCTCCTGTATGGGGATGTGCCTCAGGTCTTCCGGGGTTTAGCATTCTAGCTCAGATTTTGAAATATCCCGAGTGATTGGAGTAAGATACGCCTGCGCGCTCTACTCTGTTCTTCGATGAGTTAATTCAATAACAAATGACTTCAAACTGTCATAGCACATACTATAATAGATACGACCCGGATACGACGAATTTGACGCTGATTCTGCGCGTGGATGTTTGTTTTCAGTAGCTCTGTTTTTTTGTGAATTTGAGATTTAATTCAGAATATTACGTGTTGTATAATAGTGACATGATGAATTTTATTTTCTTCAGTTTCCGAATACCTGTACACGTAAGGTAAGAATATTTCTCCCTCATATTTGGTTTAGTCCCTTTGTTATGCTATCGTTTCATATGTGAGTTTGTGCGTGGCCTTGACCATATAATACAAGTTAAATAATTTTATGACAACCAGATTGTGGGGATGCATTTAAACGCGACTCAACTCGTGCCGCTTGGGACTCAATCCATACTTTAATTTCTTAGCTGAGTTGACTGTGGGCCAACTTAGGCGTTCCCGTTTTGTGAGATCTTGATAAAGAATTTTCCAGACATCACTAAAAATTATATATTGTGTAACATATCTTGAAGGGGAATTGTAATTAAGTGGGTTCAAATTTGTTGTTTTATTATATTTCCATTAAAAATCTAATTATTTCTTTGTTATGCAATTTCGCAGGTCATCTTCCATTAACAGCTTGAGCTACAAAGTGAAACCTGGGCTGTTGTAGAAACGTTTCTGCAGGCTTTTCCAACTCTCAATCATTTGGAGAAAAGTTGAAAGATTTTAGGTAAGTAACATTATTAATTATTTAAGAATGCTTTAGTGTTGCTTAATGTTTTTATTTGATTATTAGTAATGCTGTGAATGGTTTGTGTGTTCTTTGTAAAAGGGTTAATAATTAGAATTTTATCTTTTCATTCCAGAAAATGGAGATATCAGTCATTCTTTCATCCCATTTTGGAAGAAGGAAATATATGATGATGGAAGTTCTTTCCCAGGAAAGCTGATCAGAGAAAAGTAGGAACACTTCCTTTTCAAACTGCATGAATCGTTATCATGTTTGGGATGTAGTATTATCTTAAAATGTGTGGACTGCAACAGTGTTTAACTTTTAACTCCTCCTGAAATAAACTAGGAATCTTCAAAATAAATTATTTGGACTCCTTCATTCTCGCTGTGATTGCAATATTTATACCTGGACTGGTAATATACATTGTCAGTGTAATCAAGTTGTGACATTTCAAGTGAAACAAATTGTGAATCAGATTTTGCAAGTGTTATGTAGAAATGCTTAAAAGAACAGTCACAAACTATTAAGTCATTCGTGAATTATAATATCTCATTACTGAGTTGAATATACTGATGTGTGTTAGCATTCAGCAAATGCTAACAAAGCAAGTGATTAAATTTCTAAATTGTAGGTTTAATTGAAAAACCTTGGTGTTAAATTATCAATAGGGATATGAATGGAGGAAGAGTTTCTTTTTGAAAATATTTTCAGGATTTGTAATTTTTTTCATTTTGTTAAATTTATATCAGCAAGATAGTTCTCCATCCTTACTTGTGTTTTTTCTCTTTAACCTGTGTGTTCATATCACTTTACTTATGTGTAAATGTGGCTGTGAATTCTTGGCAATTGTAAGATGCAAAGCCTTTTTCACACTACCATTTTACCTTGCTCAAATTTCAATACTGCTAATGTGAAAATATAGCACATTTTGCTTGCAGTCTATAATTTCAGTAATACTTTTCGGATATAATGTAAGTGTAGTGTTATACTTTAAATGATAGATATAGACATGTTATATTAATATAATTCCCATTTATTTTATATTCATATATAGTAAGTCTGTTTTTTTCATTGCTTCATGCATATCTCACATCCAGAACATGAGGAGATTAAGTAATATAATGTAAGAAACATATCACTATTTGTGGTATATCTTATTCAATATAATTGTAAACAATATTTTATTTTTTTCTGTTACTGTTGTAATTGTTATTGTATTTCCTGCCTTACAAATATTTTGTTTTATTTTTAATATTTTATTATAGTAATTTTTGGTAGATGTGGACATTCACCATGTATAGTTTATATATTAAATTATATTTCTTTTGTGGAGGTTACTATTAGAATATTGTTGTTGGCTTCTCTCAGACAGTTCTGAGATTTTGAAGAGTACAATTTAGTCAAGTATAGATATGGATTACTAAACGTTAGTTTGAATTTATCTACACTTAATACACAGCGTACATGTTGCTCAAAATGTGATATTTGTCAGAATGTGTTTTGTATTGGTCTACTTGTAAGTGAAATAAAATATGTTTATTTTCTTAATATGTGGCATAGAAATAAAAACTTTTGAGCTCAATGACCAGTAAAATTTGTATTGATGTATTTTCAAGCAAGCCAATAAAGATTATTAGTCTATTAAAACAGTTAAAATTTGTTTCTTTTAGTATATTTTGAAGTACTTTCCCAAAGGGGGTGTCCTGATTGAATTGCCTTCTCTGGTGGTATTGTATATGTGGAAGGTACAGNTTCCTTCAATAAATATAATTTGGTGTTATATTCTCTGAATTTTCTCTGATTTGTTTGTTTGGGAGCAAAAAAAGTCATTCTGGTAGTTGGAGGCTCCAAACAAGGTGGGAATGAAAAAGTGATTGAATAAATGTATCTTTTATGACTAGATAAATGATTTTATCATGTTTTTTATTGATATAAATTTGTGTTCTACAGAAGGAAAATGTTATAGAAATGGTCATATAATTTAGTTTAAAAGGTTAGTTCTATGAATCACTTTTATGTACATATTATATTCCATTTATCTATTGCATTGCTTTGTATATTTATAGACAGCCTTAAACAGATGTTGAAATTTTTTGAAATTGCCTTAACACCTCTCATAGGGAAATAATACTGAATCTCTGGTTACATGTCGTGATTTCAACATTGATTTCCTCAGTGATATCTGATTCCATACTTTCTCCCATGGGTTCAATTATTTCATGCTCTTAGTTTGTGACTCTGATGAATAACTTTACTCATTTCCTCCGGTTAATCTCAAACATGATTAAACAAGATCAGAAGAAAAGTCTTATTCTTCTGAAGTATTTGATA
>NNCF01126889.1:0-39966 GCA_002313205.1 Laupala kohalensis
TCCCTCTACCGTCAGCGATTTTGAAGCACTTACAAGAAGTGCCTCGCCGTCACTGGCTTCGGAGGAAAGCCCGGAGTCGGTTGGCCAGAGCACAGTCCGACACCCATTGTCTACCTTACCCTCATCCGAGGTGCCGTTGTGAGTGGCTTTCCCTTTGCCAGCATTTGCCCGCTTGGGGTTTGGAGAAGGCTTGGGGGTCCCCTCAATTTCTATTAGTCTTTCAGCAGCGGCCCACGCCTCCACTATGGCTCGAGCGTCGCTGGGACTCATTTGGCCATACCCATATGGCGCTGACCCCGCGGTTGGCGAGGGGCAAACCTGCCGAGGGACTAACTGCGTAGTCGCATGCCCTGGGGGGCTTTACCCTTTGCCTTCTTTGAGGCCTTCATTTGGGTCCTTTTAACTTTCTTCCCCTTCGTGGAGGCAGCGTGGGCCCCGGGTTTCCCCGTTAAGCTAACACCATCCCTATCCGTTTTGTCCTTACCCACTCTTGGCAGCCCCTTGCTCAAGGGGGCTCCACTGTCTAGCCCTCGCTGAGGGGGTGGGCGATCTTTTAAGCCTTGGGCAGACTGTTTTCGTTTGGCCGAGGCCACGAGTACCCAGTCGCCGGCACCGTCATCAGCTGGAGTCGGAGGGGTCACCCAGCTCCGGGTCTCCTGCTGTGCCTGCTCCATTGCTTGTTATTTTTGGTCACTTACGACTTGAATAACTTTGACACGCTCTCGCCGAGAGAAGCGCGCTGCCTAGGATTCCAACCTGGTGGTTTCGCTAGACAGCGAAGTAAGGGAGTAGTTGACCTATGTCATTCAATGATCAAAAGGAGCAAAAAAGATAGCTGTACCTGCTAACTAAAGTCCTTGAGTAAAAGACCGGCCCGCCGGCTACTTCCAACGTTGAGCCGTCTAGCTGAAGCCTGACTGAAACTTTTCTCTTGAAGGAAGTGGCGTGGCTAGCATATTCCGATATCTCCCAATAATAGTATACGCGAATTGTCGGTTGATGAGGCAACAAACAGTAATATGTTATGGCGCACAGAAAATACTGGTACGGTCAGTCTAATTGCTACAGTATTCAATTGTATTTCAGTGCGCGTAAAATGTAAGGAATTTGAATGTACTGCGTTTCGTCACTCTTCTGTCACGTGGTTACGTTCAAACGCGAGGCGTTGTGGTTGTGATGTGCGACGTGTGTGTATGTATTAGGAAGAGACCGGTGAGTTTGATTTAAGTGTAGGAAGATCCTCAATGTTTTCATTGAAACATTAATATGCTGTTTTTAGATATAAACTGTTTAAGTTTAGATTTATATGCTGCAATTCCAGGACAAATTCTTGATCCTACAATGAAGTCACCTCGTATGATGAGAAGGAAACAATAACCCAACTTACGTTATAGACCCTTTATGGAATATTATGAAACGTTGCTCGTTGAGATTCTTAAAACATTGATTGTGACGACTGAAGATTAAGTACTTGAGGTAAGTTGTTTCACAACCTTTTTCCTTAGAATTCACCAGTAACCTTAGTAGAAATATGGAACTATAGAAATTGTAACACCAGTAACTAGTAGAAATTGCTGGTTATATCTAAAATTTCGTTTGAAGATCATATACATCGCCATATGAGTTTAATATTAATTTGATTATTGAATAATTACTCAATGCTGACTCAGTGTCTTAAGTTTCCAGTTTCTCAAAATCAAAGAGGCACGAATCAATAATATCTTTTCAATTATTGTTTGTTTTCATTTATAAATTTATTTTAGGGCCAGGATTGCATGTATATTTGAAGAAAGTGGCTATGAGTGATTTTTTGTGATCCATATTTATCAGCCCATTCTAGTTATGAAAGTGAGAACCATCGGATATTTTCGTTGTCAATTCTGTGCCATTTAGTAGATCATTAATTACAATTATCATTTGTCTTTAGAGAATAAAAGTTGCACCTGTGAATGTACCAGAGGTCCATGGATTTAGACTGTGAAACTACGGTATGTTCAGCATGTGAAGTTATCCAACGTTAAAGTGTTTTTGTTTTCCTGCAAATTTATGAAACAAAACAAACTAAAAATCTGCTCAGTATACAGTGATCTTCACAGTACGATTTGTATTAAACGTATTTCTAGCTGAAGACCTAAATACGTTAATACGTAGAGATGCATGTTGTTACGCCGAGGCATTACACGCCATGTTGTTTATGCCGTCGTCAAGACGAAAGCCTCAGAGGTTCAAGATCCAAGGCCAGAATAATAGACACCGTCCGCAAGAGAGTCTCTACATACGATGCTATTTATAAAAATTAGGAGATTCCATGAGACGCACACGTCGCATGTATGATCAAGCATACGTCGTGTGTTTATTAGGAAGATTCGGGAAAACTTGGATCTGTTTATTAGGAATTTTCGAGAAAGCTTGAATAGACGAACCTCGACGCTGTGTTACGTCATTAACGCGTCGAGGATGTTTGGGTAGATGTTCTTCTGTTAAAGTTAAGATTATAGCAACAGCAGCGGCTAGAAATTCAGTACGACGGATTCTCTTGATGAGGAAGCATCGTCTCCGATCCTAACCTCAATATCAAAAGAACCAGCTCTGCGTAATCGCCCGACCTGCGGCGAAGCTTTCTTCAGGCGCCACGATACGCCCTCCTGCGGCATTCAGCGAACTTCTCTTCAGAAGCTTAGACGACAGCGCCCTCTTACGACATTACGTCGAACTTCTCTCCAAGCTCCACTTTGCGCCACCATACGGACGATCTCAGAACCTCGTACTCAAGCGTCACCACGCGGCCAAATTGTGAAGATGGGGTTATGATCCCGTCGACCAAGAGACGCAACGCCACTTTGCGGCAGACGACGGAAACTCTCTTACCAACCACAAAGTTATTCAAAGTCGTGAGTTGTATAAAGGAAACTGTTGACATTACTTTTATGCGCCCGCTGTTGTCACCCTGGTGCTTTAGTTTCTATCATTTGTTTATACTCCAACTGAAAAATAAACCTTGTCCTGTTTCCTACATAACCTGACTATTTATTTTGGGAGGAGAAACCTCGTTGCAAAACTTGTCTCCATATCGAGACTTGTGAAGCAATAACATCTCTCCGCCAACAAAATATTCATTAAATTAGTTTAAAAAATCCTTAAAAACATGTCTTCGAGAAATTACACTTCCAAATTTTCATCTTGAATATATTTTTTCCTTTGTTACCTGTGCTATGTAGCTAGTACACCATTGTAAATATTATGAATGTTGTAAAACGATAATAAAATAATTCATATTAAATTTTATCAAAATCTGATAGTTTTTTTAAAATCTAAAAGAAATTTTGATTCGATATTTAATGACCCTGATGTCAACATGTACAGCAACACGTATTCAACAAATACTTCAAATCAATGAAACATTTTCGTAAAATATGAAGTCACATTTTCTAAATGATAAAAATTGGGTGGTCATAATTTTTCATTCGGCAGTACAAGTAATTGGTATCAGTAAATTTCAACCTATTATTGTGCTTGTGTTTCCACTGAGTGACATTTTGAAGGCAAATCAGTTGATTAGTGAAAATTATTAGAAAAATAGTTAAAAGAATAATCATGTTTGTGCTATTTGAGACTAATATGTTGTCTTACTAGCGTTGTCTGTCATCGTTGGGCACACACTGCAATGTGTACGTTACATGTGCAGTGCCTATGTAGGAAATACGATGAATTTTTTCCTTTTTGCCTGTCATCTTCAGGTATTGTTAATATTGCCTAGGAATTGTTTACAATGCCTGAATTTTCCACATTGCTGGTAACATATATATTATGTATATAAAGTAATTTTTTCTGCAATATTCATATATCTTTTGTGTTTCCTCTTAAATTCAACAAACTCTTTCTCGATATCTATTTTCTCGAAATCTTTTCATAGTTAACACGGTAGGAGTAAAAAGTCTATCTTGATATGTAGTACCCCCCAGGGGACTTACATCTAGTAAGTACGTGTTTGGCGAGCACGGGGTCCCGAGCTGAGTCTGGCATTACTTCCACTTACTTGTGCTAGTCTCCTTCCTTTCTCTTTCCTGACCTCCCTTGGTCACCACTTGTTTTTTTCGATCCCGACACCATTAGGGCTAGGGTATCTTTCATTTTCCTACCTCGCCCCAGGGGACTAACATCTAGTAAGTAAGTGTTTGGCGAACACGGGGCCCCAAGCTGAGTCTGGCTTTACTTCCACTTACTTGTGCGAGGCTCCTTCCTTTCTCTTTTCTGACCTCCCTTGGTCTCCTCTTGTTCTTTTCGATCCCGACCATATCAAGGCTAGGGTATCTTTCGTTTTCCTCATTCCTCTTATTTTTTTCCTACCCCTCATTTTTTGTCCTCCCTTATTCTTTGCCCCTCCTCATGTAATGTGCCCCCCTCATTTTTTGCCCCCCCCTCCATTTTTGTTTTGATGTATGTTGCGAGATATGTGTTGGTGTGTTGTAGATCAGGAGGGATTTTAGTGGGTAGGATTGAATCATTCGACGAGTCCCACACACGGGGAGAGTCATGTTGACTCTCCCTAGTGCGTAACTGCATTTTCTCTACCTGTACAAGTTTTTCGGGCTCCAATAACCTTTGATGTGGACATGAGCCGTAAAGCCCCACAAAAGAAAAAAAATTGAAATGTAGTATTTTTATGGAAAGTTTTTTAATGTTGAAAATTGAATACTGAATGTTCGCTAGATACAGTTTACATTTAAAAGTGGGGTCTACAATTTACATACAATGAATAGTACAAGAACTTTGGTTTAAAAAAATATTTGCTCTTAGTTTTATATCTTTGTTCTTAAGACATTCAGTGTCATAAAGTAATGTAAATGCATTGAAATTTATGTTATATTAACAATAGTTCACTTTATGGTTGTCTGATATGTGTAATAGAATCATTCGTGCTTATTATTATAGACAACCAAAATTTATATACTAATACTATGCATACTATTCCCTAGTTAACGGTTATATATTACATCCTGAGAATCTGCTACTCGAATTGCCGGGCATTATGGGTAGTTTACAGTAGTTCCAACGTGAAAAGTTGTTCTTAGTACTACCAACGTGATAAATATACTTTAATAGGATTTAGGGTTCATGCAGGTACCACATAACCTCTATCTTTTTGCTGCAAGACTAACTCAAAAGAAGTGACTTTACAGAACATGTTTTGTGTTGAGAGGTTATGGTGGCATTACATTTTTCAGATGGTAATGAGATATTAGTTTCCAATACACATACAACACTATACAATATATGTAATATCACTCACTATGAATTGTTACACTTGCAGCACAAGAATAATAGGTAATTATAGGTTAGGCACTGTATTTTCATTTCATTGTAATACTTCAAATACACAACTTTCATTTTACGTGGAAAAAATACAATAGTGTATTTTGTATATATATATATATATATATATATATATATATACATACATACATACATACAAACTTCCTTTAAAATGTTTTACCTTCAGCTTTTCTCACATAGCATTCTAGTTTTTTTCTGAAATTAACCGATGGCTCATAAATATTTGAACATACACATCAAATACAGTAGAACCCATCATAAAAAACCCTTTACCAACATGTGTAGCTTATAACGGAGCAACAAAAAGAAATAATAATAAAAAACAATAACTTTTATCTGAAAATAAGTCTCGTTCAATGAACACTTTACCACCTCTGTCAATTATTAACTGAACGCATAAGCAGCAAATCTCGCAGAAATTAATATTTTTTCACACCAATGAATGTAAGCCATACACATGAACCTGGATATTCTAGTTCTGACAATTGATTCAATGTAAATTTGCCCAATTTTTCAGTACAACGATGATGAAAGTAATTTTTACCTAATAAGAAATGCATTTTACAAATATCTATTGTATTTGAATTTTTGTAAACCTCGCAGCATTACACTCCAATACAAATTACAGATAACATCCCACGAGGAAATTCCTGAGCTGAACCCTGGAAATGGAGGGTCAAGTAGTGGTACTAGCTAAAACAATGATTGTTACTTGTATGTAACATCTGATGATGACCTGCTCCTGAGGTCGAAACGCTATAAGGTAATTTGAGTCTATATAATGAATGGAATCAATTTATTTATAGTTAATAAGTTTTAACAGACGTCAACATGATAAATTTAAACAAAAAAATGCTTCATAACATAAGAAAGTGTTGGGTTGCTAAGATGTCTGTCTCTCACACTCGCCTCAAGGTCATGACTATTTCCAAACTGTACGGAAGCCGCTCTGTGACATCTGGATAGGGTCAGCTGCGGGAGAGTTAGAGAAGGTTATAGGTCAGAAAAGGATGCTTGCTAGGAGAGCTCGTTTGCAGACTGCATCGTAATTTTGAAGGCAGGAAATGAAAGGGGCTTTCTCAAAGGACGGTTCTGTACTTATAATCTGAATGTTCTAGGTCTTTAATCACTTCAATTATGGTCTTATTCTTGGTACGGTCTATGATATAATTAAAATTAATACCATGTTCTAAGTATCTTTTAACATTTGGTGGAAGTTCAGGACCATAAATATTGTACACAAATCCATGGTCATAGTTATTGTAATAGGTAGGGAACTTACTCCATTTCATACATAACAAATTAAAATATTTAATGTATTTCATGTTTAATTTTTGATTCAAGTTATGTAATTTTTTTCTCTTGTGAATTAAAAAAAGTACTAATGTAACATCTTTTAAGAGTAAAGGTAATGTTTTCTACCGTATCATTCATTTCTTTTTCTAATCTACTCATTTGAGCAAATTTGTCTTATATTATAATGTTTAAATAGGTCAATTTATGTTTGTTGTGAAAGCGATTAAACTTATTTGACCATTTACTGGAATAAAACCTAATTTTATTCGTATCCTTACTCCCCCACCCCCAAATAATAATAATAATAATAATATGTTCGCACTCTCTAGTTCTTACACTTTACAAGGAAATCTATTTGCATAGTTAGCTTAATCAGATAAGTATTTGCATANGAAGAAGAAGAGGAAAGAAGAAAATGAACGATACCCTAGCCCTCGCAATTTAGTAGCGTCGGGATCGAAAAGAACAAGAGGTGACCAAGGAAGGTCAGAAAAGAGAAAGGAAGGAGCATGGCACAAGCAAGTGGAAGCAATGCCAGACTCAGCTCGGGGCCCCGTGTTTGCCAAACACGTACTTACTAGATGTTAGTCCCCTGGGGCGAGGCAGGAAAATGAAAGATACCCTAGCCCTAATGGCGTCGGGATCGAAAAGAACAAGAGGTGACCAAGGGAGATCAGGAAAGAGAAAGGAAGGAGCGTGGCACAAGTAAGTGGAAGTAATGCCAGACTCAGCTCGGGGCCCCGTGTTCGCCAAACACGTACTTACTAGATGTAAGTCCCCTGGGGGGTCTCTCTACCGTATCATTAATTTCTTTTTCTAATCTACTCATTTTAGCAAATTTGTCTTGTATTATAATCTTTAAATAGGTCAATTCATGTCTGTTGTGAAAGCGATCCAACTTATTTGACCATTTACTGGAATAAAGCCTAATTTTATTCATTTCATTTATATTGTTATTTATTTATTATTTATTTGGCACCACAGCCCTTGGAGAGCCTTGGCCGACGCGGAGGGTACAGCTCCGCGATTTCTTAATCCCGGCACTAGAAGGAGGAGATGTGGTCAGCATCTAGCTCCGGCCGGCTTTTTGGGTCCCAGGATAGATCCTGGTACTCATTTGATAACAGGCTGAGTGGGCCTGGGAGCCAGTCTGATTCATTGTACCCAATAAAATTTGGTAGCACTCTACAGTTCTCTGAAAGTTTGACGTACATCTATGTAAGATCCTCATAGGAGACAATGTTTTGCATATGGATGGATATTGATATATTTTATTATGTTCACACCGTTTTTGGTGAAGACAAGGAAATGTATTATGAGTATCAGGTGTGTATTTCTAACTATTTATCCTTTTTACTCTTTGTTATAAATCCTAATATATATATATATATATATATATATATATATATATATATATATATATATATATATATATATATATATATATATATATNGTGTGTGTGTGTAATTAGGGTAAGCAGGGATAAAAGTTTGCACCGGGCAAAGGTTTGTATTGAAGTTTGAACAGGTTTGAAGGTTTTCCGCATAAATCCGGTACGTAGCACATTTGTCTACAAGTGTCACAAGTGTCAGTCGCCTTGTGGAACCCTGTCGACCCCGTGTATCGCACACTGAAGAAAATGAGGTGAAGTCATTTTTCTCATTTTCGATGTTATTTTTCCGCAACATTTACGTAAAATTAGGTACTCAACATAATTATCAACCACTTTTAATCCGTTTAGTATGTATAATAAGTTTTGAAATGCCACCTACAGATTTCGAGTTTCCCAGTTCGAGGAAGAAATTCCGTCCAAAGAAAACTGTTCGAAAAGGGGCAAACGTTTGCAAGTGACTTGGGGCAAAGGTTCGCANCTTTGTCCCACACCTTCAAACCTTGTCCTCTGTCACTGTTTCAAAATAAAACGTTTCTTACTTTCTTTTTCTCTTTTGTGTAAAATTAATGGATTACTGATTGATAAAAGTAAGTATTGAGTATTCGGTAATTCATGGAAGACTTCATCGAGGATCAAGAAAAGGAGTTGGTTCAATATTGTGTTGATTTAGAAATCATGGAGATTTCTACTTTACTCTTACGCTAAGAAAAACAACATCAAATACCCATATCAGAGTCTACTGAGATGGCTGGGGAAGATTTTACCAAAACTTTCATGAAAAGGAACAGATTATCTCTAAGGACCCCACGAAAAGCGAGTGTGGCTCGGACCATAGGATAACAGATTCCAACTTTGTAATTTGCAACCAATACTTTGACAATTTGCAACAAGCACTCCTTAAATACAAGTTTCCACCACATACGAGTAGAATATTTAACATGGATGAAACTGTGGTTCAAACGGTTCCCAATAGAATTCCCGAGCTCATTATTCCAACTGGAAAGAATGAGGCTGGCAAGTCTGTGTCCGCGGAACATGGAAAACTGTTACTGTTACCTGTGCTATGAGTGCCATTGGAAACTCCATATTTTATATTTGCGAGCAAAAGAGATAAGTTCTCAGTGCGAATCTTTGCCCCGGGTTCTTGATGTCTTGTTGGAAGAATAAAGATAAGATGAACTAAGTCTATACTGTTACTCAAGAGTTACCTCGACATTTAATTCCTTAGTTCATTCCCTACATCTTTGAAAAAATTACGAAGTATTAGTATATAAATTTCGGTTGTATATAATAATAAGCACAAGTGATTCTATTATATTATATTCTTCAAGAATTTCACACCGTCAGGTTGTTTTGCCACAATAAAATTTAATTTTTTTGGTCATCTTACAGTAAAACCGCTCTGCCTGCGAACTAAGTCATTATGGAGTACCTTAATTTTAGTTTTCTCTTAACATAATAAAATCTATTACTCGTGTATTTAAACTCTTCTTCACAATTTACTTTACAGTACGTTGCATGCTTCCGTAAGACCTTACTCTAGTCCTCAGCCAATCATTGCGCTGTACTCAAGTTCTAACTTTATCTAATAATTTTGTTTCCTTTCAAATTCATGTTTTGCTTGCAAATGATGTGGTGCTTATGGTGATTTATCTGTGTGTTTGAATTTGATATTCCTAAAATGTTATTTTTGTCCAAACTTTTTGTCTTTCATAGGGGAAAGAACAGTTAGAGAGTTATGTTTCAGGAAATGTTTACTTCACTAAATTTTTATCCCGATTGTTGAACTTCGTGTTTCCAAAATAGAAAAATTTAGCAGGAAGGTTTGTTCGAATGTTGGAAGCCTTGCTTGGCTTATAATGGGAGTAAGGTCTCTTGAAAGCTACTTGACCGCCAGGTAAAACGCATTGAAGTAATGTGTGAAAGACGTGATTGATATAATTGCCTAGGTTGGTTAGAAACTTATGTCGAATTCACGTTAAACACGAATTATGACATATATTTAATAAAAATTATCAACTTCCCTGTGTGTCTTCACTACTGTGATATCTAGAGAAAAAAATCCTTTAAAAGAATTTAATACAAATATAGAATATATGATGCGACAGCTCTGAGTGAATTAGTAAATACTTTTATTTCAAGTTTTGAAACAAGAAATACTACAGATGTAATTTTCTGAAAACTTAATTATGTTACATTTGTAAAATATTAATGTGTCATGATTTTATTGTGTTAAATGAAATGTCTTTGGAAACTATTATTTGAGATGCTTATTTTTGTTCATACAAAAGGAGTAGACCTATGAACAATGATGTTAGGAACACTTAAATGTGAAATTAAACCATGAACTTATTGTAAAATCTTATATTATTCACAAATGTTTACTACCGGATCTGGTAGTCTTGAAATAAGTTGATTTCATTTGCATAGAAACGCAGTTAGAACCTTGTCACTTTATTTGTTGAGTTTTTATCCAACATACATCATCCTAAGTCAGATCGAGGTGTAGATCTCAGTTGGTACTACCTTCAGCAAACTTAAACTCAATTTTGATGATTTTGTTAGATTGAACACAGTGAAATCAAGCTCTCGATTACTACAAAGCCGAGGGAATAGGCACTACAAGACACAAAAAGTACTCGTGGATGCATATTAAAAATTCTTCTCTGATCTTTTACAATTATTGTCATTACCTTGTCCTCACATAGTGTTGAATTCATTTTCTAGATTTGATTGAGAAGTGAATTTGTGAGAAATATTTCTGTTGTTCCATTGAATAAATTCCTGGAAATAACCATAAACACAGGATTTTTTCCATAGAATGTAAGGTGTATAATATGTCCACTGAAGGAAAGTAATGTATAATTTTTTATGTTAAAATAAAGCCCAGTTGAATGGAATAATGTCAATTTATGTAGATCTATAATAAGTTTTTATTTTTTAACAAAGCAATGCTATTAGGTAATTTTGATTTTTTGTGAGGATTTATAAATTTACCAATGCAAAGATGTTTGTAATAAATATAAAAGAAGTATTTTGTTTTTCATTTCCTAATCTATATTTTTCGGACTCACGACGATATAAGCGCCGATATAAGCGCCGATATAAGCGCATGCATGTGCTGACGATATAAGCTAGACATCACGTCTACTTGACGAGCTGTTCCGTGCACGAAAAAGTAGCCAGGAGCGCTACTTCCGTACTTGTGGGCGCTGTCTCTCGGTCAACTACGAAAAGTAGACGTGCTGACTACGTAAGTAGAGGGTCACAAACCATCCACGTAAAGTAGTCGGCATGACTACTTCGTTGTTGGAGTGACTTTATTTTTCTTCGTGTGTATCTGCCGGTTGATGTATATTTTATCTGGAAATAATGGTGAATTATCTTTATCTAAGTAAATCAGATTTTACTCTTAAATAACAAATTAAATTATTTATTTATTAGTGCAATATTTCATTTAGCACTAAAATGGGAGAAGAAAACATGCAAGTGGCAGAAACGTGTAATTTAATCATAAATAGGCACACAATACTTCGTGCCGAAAATTGAAATTTTACGAAAATTTTCTGCGTAATAGTTATGAAATCTAACTTTAAAGAGTAAGTAATGTAAAATTACTTCTCCGATTTGGAAAAAGAAGAGACGATAGTATAATTGAAGTTTTTCATTAATTATCTACGGAAGATGAGACCACTCGTAAAAAGTCAAGTTTCTGAACTTGATGGATGAGTCAGATCATTTGGGTGTGTTTCTTTTAGTGTGTAGAGACCAGGATTTTAGCTGCAAATTCAGCGCTGCACGGCCGTCGCGTCTTGTTGGCTGCCGCGCCCAGTTCTCTTGCAGGACGTGCGTTGTGGTTGCAGTGTGAGAGTGAAGGAGACTGTGTCTCAACTGGAAGGAAGAAAAAACAAACAAAAAAGATAGAGACGGCTGCAGCTGAGGTCGATGGCGTAATGCAGCGTGAGGGACACGCCTTCCAGTAATACACCCACTTCTGCTGTGCAGTGACCATCACCCACTGCAACATCTGATCACCACAAACCACAGGTAGACTGGTGACTGGTGACACCACAAAACCATCAATTCACTGCTGTAATACACTTTCCTGAACCACAACTACGGATCTCGTTAGATGACTCGTTCGACAACACTTTCTTTGCCTTGAAATCCTTGTCACCAAGTCACCATGCAGCTGCAACCACCTTTTGATGATGCCTTCATCATTATTTGGAGGATTCCGCTCACGAAGCCCCTATTACTGCAATTTCACGTGTTTTCTCAGAATACATTACATAGATTTGCTCTTTTTATAGACTGGACTTCTTTACTGACACTTTTTCTTGTTAGTCTCAATTTTAGTACGCGTTTCATCCTTGATTTGCAATTTTTTTCACAAACACTTCACATTTGCAAAGAAGTGTCGCCTTATCGACCCAAGCTCTTGTTCTGCAACCTTCAGGTTTTAAATATTTCAATTTCCCCTTTTCTCGGTCTACGGTATTTTATTATTCTCAAATTCGAAAGAGGATGAAATTACTTTCTGAACTCTTTCCATTATCATCTGTTAGAACAATCTTGACAAGACACATGATCTTCAGTTTCAACAATAAATAATAACTTCAATTTCGTCATCAAACAAGAAAGAAAATATGAATCGTAGCACTAACGATTATTATAACTGTTATTAGTACATACATGATTTCATTTGCATGATTGAGATGTAGTCTGGATAATTTGTATTCTCATTAAATCTGATTTATGGAGGGAAAAAATGATGTTGAAGAGTACTGAAAACCATCTGCTCGGGGAGCTCGGGGTTGCACCCGCATTCTGTGAGCAATGCAAAGAGCAAAGACACTGCCAATTACGTGACCCTCTCTCTCCTCGAAACCTGCCTTCTTCGTCGCCTCCCAATGCCATTCACTCAGTAAGTGCAAAGGAACCTCAATGCCTCGCATGTTGAGGCAGGCCCGCGGGCGGCCGACCGTGGCGCTGCGCGGCGCGGCGCGAACCGAGCAGGGAGCGGTCTCGGCGGCAGGCGCATTGGCGGCGTCCCACCCAACGACCATCGGCGGGTGGCCATGGCGCGCGCACCCGCTGCTCGCTCGTGGCGAGGATCGAACCGGTTCCCTCCACTCCTTGGTCAACCCAAGCAGCAGCCGACACGGCGCGGCGCGGCGCGTGCGCGCTCCGCGTTACGTAAAGGCGGTGGCGAACAACAGACGAGCTTTATTGCGATGGCGAATTAGTAGTGAAGGATTTGAGGAGGAGAGATCTTCACTGCGCTTCATTAAGATACGTACGACAAATATAGGAACTATTTCTAGACTAGAGAGCTTGATGTTACGAATCATACACGATCGATAGAACCGGAGTGAGTCGTTACCTACTTCATAAATTCATTGAAACATTCTTGTGAACTAATTTATGATTCAATACGCCTTAGTAATGTGAAATATTGCAGGCGATTCCGTGCAGTAGATAATGAAATAATAATCACAATTTCTTATGTTCGTATTTCCGACCGTTCATACTTACGTGTAATGAGATATGAGATGCGTATTTATGGATCATCTTGCTATGGATCTATATGTTTGAAAACTGTATACTGTAAAAAACTCGCTTTTACTCTAAATTCGAGTTTTTGAGGGAGACTTTCTTGGTTGACCTTTTTACTGATTGGTGGAATAAAGTTCTCAATTTGAATCATGGAGCAGTACTGTGATGAGAACCAACGTTAAGGGATGAATAATGCGTCAAAGTGCTAGGGGGAAGAAAAGATTTAAACACACAAGCATCCTCACGCTTGATGGATCTCAAGGAAAAATTTCAGTGGTGGACCCCCTCACCTTATCCCACCCAAAAAGGTGGAATATCCGTTTTAGAAAATTACTGTTTATACATTTAATATGTTTGTATGTTCTAAATATATTTCAGAAATGTCTTAAATTAGTTTAAAAACCTCATGTTTACAACTTTTTTTAAGATAATAAACGAAAATTGCTGAATTTGTGTGAAACAATATAAGGAATTCAATAAATATTCATGTATTTTTTTTACCGTGTAAATGATTCTTTTCATGTTCAGTTAAGTTCTTACATTACACTAATATTTTATTGAGGATAAACTGTTGAATTATTAAATAAATTTAAATTGTCTCAGAAATATTTTATCAGTTCTTAAATATAATTAAGAACTAAGGTAAACATAATTTTTTTTCAGTTGACCTTCGTAGTATTCCAAATATTTTGGCGTCTAATTAAAATGTTCACTACAAACTACGTTTACACAAAGTACACGAGAAAATGATTGGAAAGAAATCGATAAAAAATATACATTTGAATTAATTCTAAAATTAATATCTTATGACATGAACATAAATATAATATACATAACATAATTTAAACATAATACTAATTATTATTCAAGAAATTATTGACAAACATTACAAGAATAATAATCGGTGCAAGTTGTTTTAATTTTTTAATGTCTTGCCTGTTCAAAAAAATCTGAAGTGACAGCAGTATTTTATTTATGAGAAGTAGTGAAGTTTTTTTTTTCATAATCAAAATAAATAAATCCTACCAAGGTATGACCAGTTTGTCAATATATTTTGTTTCTGTTTAGAATGATTCACGTACAAAGTGACCCAACAAGCTAAAATACAAAAAGTGGTACCTGGTCGGCAGTTCGTCTTTTGAGATGTGACCCAACATTGCTAAATTGCTAAGATATGAGGTGCACATCCCCGCAACTCCCCTTCCGCACACACAAACACACTTTTCATTGAGCGGAACCAAAGATGCGTCGCTGTGCTTGTAAAGACATGGCTCCTTGTGGGCGGTCAGGGAGCGCAGAAAGCTGATGTCACAAGTCAGAGACTGCTGACTCATCTAGCTACGGAGGCGTTGCGTCATTTGCTTGTTTCCCCACTAATACGGATACGACGCACACAATCTCGCTTCTGATACACGCTGAATCCCTCCTCGAACGAATCACGATAATATATCTTACCTTTTAAATTAAATTGGTTTTATTTATGTGTAGACCCACTAGGATCTTGCCTAGGGACGGCAGTGCCATCAATGCATTTGCTATTAATCACCTCTAATTAAGAGTAGTTTTAATAGTTTCGATTTTTGGGGGATAATTAAGATACTTTATCTCTAATAAATAACAATTGTAAATAAAAGTTTCATGTGCTCATACGGAGTCTATAACTGCTTGTTTGATTACTCTTTTGAAATTATTTATTTATTTATTGGGTTTCTGAATTATTTTCCCAGAGTTTTCCCACCTCATTCCACAAGGAATCATATCAGGGTGCATGGGTCAGAATTTGGAGGGGTGAGATATGGCTTGAGAAGGAATAACGACTAGATTTCACTCAACACATCCATCCCAAAAGGATACTCATGCAATCTGATCAATGTCCAAAGAAAAAGTAGGCATAATGTTCCCTTACTGTTTGTAAAAATAAGTGTGTGGGATAAGTTTGACAAAATAGTTCTAAAAAATTGAACCAGTAATCGCAGAAACTCTATGTTAGTAAATTGTAGTTGAAGAGAAGATGCAAATTTGATTAAATAACAAAGTATTCCTTTGATGGTAAAGAAAACACAATTAAAACTATAACATTAAATGCTAAACTTGTAACAAATTTATAGCACGACAATAGAAGATAATGTGGAAGAAACTTTGATACACTGTTCTAAATTAATAATGATGAAGATTATTTTAGTGAAAATGATATAGCAAACAAGTTAAATTATGAGAGAATAATTGGTAGTGTGGCAAGCGATCCCTAGAAAGTCAGTTCGACGACAAAGGAAAAACATTTCGTCCGAAAGTAGTTGAATGTAAGAAAACATATTTCAAATATTTAATTGAAAGTTAAATTTATGAAACTAATTCTCTTTAATATCATGATCGGTTTATTTCGACCGGTGATATTTGAGTAGTTTGTCTTTAATCAACAAATGATTACTGTAGTAAATAGGAAATAGGTTCAGAAAAAAATTTATTATACAATCAAGGAATGATTATGATGATTGAAGCATAACATCTGAGATTGAAGAAATAAAATCGTAAATTACTCTATTGTGGTTCTCATGGTATATTTATTTAAGAGAGCTAAAGTGAAACCTTTACACAAGAAAGGAAACAAACTTAATATGGGAAATTACCGACCAATATCTCTACTACCCACTTTCTCAAAAATCCTAGAAAAAATGTTCTATAAGCGTCTTCTAGACTTTTTATGAAAAAATAACATTCTCTCTGACGATCAACTCGGTTTTAGGAAATCCTTTTCCACTACAAGTGCCATATTTTCTTTCTTAAACGATGTTACCACGTCTCTTGACCGTGGAGAAAATCCTCAGGGTGTTTTTTTTTTACTTTTCCAAAGCATTCGATGTCATCGATCACGGAATTCTTTTTTCCAAATTGCTTTCTTTAGGCATTCGTGGACTTCCACATCAATGGCTGACTTCTTATTTAAAAGATAGATATTAACAGGTCGAAATATCCTATACTAAAAATAAAATACTTGAGCGTTGTCTTTCAGAAACAAAGCCACTTACTTGCGGAGTACCCCAAGGTTCAATTCCCGACCCTATACTCTTTTTATTGTATGTGAACGACATGTCATCATCCACATCAGATTGCAAAATGGTTCTTTTTGCTGATGACACTAATTTACTACGTAAACACGCCAACGCTCAAAAAGTTTTGTCTAACCTTTCGACTTGGTTTCATGCAAATCGTCTCATTGTAAACACTGACAAAACAGTGTCTATGTCATTTCACAATAGTATCACAAAATCTTTACCCCAGGTTTCTCTTTCTTTAAACGGAANAAAAGTATAAAAGATATGAAATTGAATATCTTAAAAATCCACGGTAAAAAACTACCTCCTGCACCAGTGCTTCTACACTGTAAAAGTATTTATTGATTGTAATAAAAGTTAAATCCGTCTTGTACTTTACATGCCGTTTTGTAGTACTTTTAAAATAACTTATAACAATTTCAAAAACTATTTTCTTGCATGATTGTTGTGTCATATGATTCACATTAATTTAGTTTTATGTGTACTCAACTTTGGCTCGGTTGTGCACATTAATTCTGTAGCCTCATCCTGGCCCGGGTTTTTCTCCGGTTTTCCTTCAGGTAAAGGCGGATTTCTTATACACGTTCTCTAAGCTTTGTGTAGGGGCATGTTTATTGTAACAAATCGTGAATTTAGTGTTATTTCAATTCTTATGATTTTTAAACACTATACTCAGAATGATCTATAGTTCGATAATAATTTGTACATGTAAAATAAATTTTTTGTGTTAATAATATTGACATCCTCTTAGTATTGTAACTCGTTGCTAACTTTTTATCTTATCTAGGAATTTTTGCTTAAATTTTTGAATCCGCCTCTGCCTTAGGGCCCTTGATCGGAATTGACGGAATGGTCCCTTGCTTGAAGAGTAAATAAGTTTATTGTCCTCCACGTGGTCATAAGCAGTTTGTACTGCTTTTTTGGGCAATAAAAAAAGGAATAAAAAATGTTTCTCTCGGTCATTTTCAATGGAATCAGGGTTTCATAACCCATTCATTACGAAAAATATACTTCATGTTCTTATGGAAACAAAATATTTTCTAATTCAACGCAAATAATGCATATGCATGACAAAGGTATTAATTTATTTCGATGCTATGTCGTGTTTAAGAAATACATGTGACATTGATGAGAGAATTATTTGAAAATCTTTCTCAATTGGAGAAGAATCCTTTACATACAAATGTCATACTCTATCGAGTGTAACATCTATACATTAAATAAACAAAGTTAGAGTTCAAAGAGAGTATACAACAAGACCGCAATTAAGTTTCCATTAGCCACTTGTGATCACCATTAAACTGTTCACATCCCTTGAATTTTCACGTTTGAAAAATATATTTTCCGAATTAAACGATATATTTTTCTCTGCTGTTCACGTGGGCCAACCTAACTTACGTCTTCTCCAGCTTTGATTCTATTATGAAATATATCCTCTCATTTCTGCTAAATTCTGTTCAACCGTCCTTGTCGGTGCGATAGATGGGCCTGGTAAACTATTGAACAATTCCAGGCATGTTGAATGATAAGAATCTATGGACCAAATTCCCGAATGACGAAAAGATAGCGAGAAGGGACGGTAGTTGAAAGAGCGAATCTAGTTGAAGCATCCAAAGGAGAGAATGAAGAGAGTGGGAAGCCGAGGGGACTACCTGACCTATGAAATATTGCTGGACTTCGGGTGGACTCAGGACACGAGTTTCAACTCCACAATGGAATTCCAGAGTATCAACGACTCTTGAAATGGAACTCCCGCGCTTTCAATACGAATAGTTACTATCCTCCACAATAGGGATAGCATATAAAACTCTCATGAGATTTACTTTATTAATTCATTATCTAACTTTTTAATCAGTCAACAAATCCCATATATCATTCGTATGTCTGATGAAAATGAAGTTTATATTCGCAAAAACTAAACATAAAACTGCCACAGTTACATCACTTGCACAAAACAAAATAAATACCTCAAAAA
This sequence comes from Laupala kohalensis, assembly GCA_002313205.1. NCBI lineage: Eukaryota > Metazoa > Arthropoda > Insecta > Orthoptera > Trigonidiidae > Laupala > Laupala kohalensis. The sequence goes on from NNCF01126889.1 coordinate 18,612, forward strand.
TGATGCTAACGTTGCAAAAACTAGCAAGATGTACTATTATAATTTCCATTAATAGTTCATATTTGAATCAAATGACCGACTGGAAAGTATTTATTGCAAAATTGTAGGAATGTGGTTTGTTGGCTTTCAGAATGATACAGATTTGAAAATGGGGGAGGGAATATTTCGATTGCACACAATTATTTTGTCATGAGAAATGAAGCAAAATGGTCCGAGAAACGTTCGATTTCCAACAGGGCATCACCTATAAAGTTCAGATACGATGAAAAGAAGACAGCAATGAACAAATAGAGTACTTGTACAACCGGATTTAATAAGAACTATTGTTGAGAGAATTATGTAGATATAACTAGTTGTCATTTGTTATTTCATGCACAGAAATTGTAAACACAGTAAACAATTTGTGTTAGTATTATTTTCATCCTTGTCCACTAAAAGGGCTCTACATGAGTAACGAATACACTTAACCAGAGTGCGTCTAGAGAGAGTGTGGCCGGTGCGCGTCCAGGTTTCCGCCATTTTTCCGTCAACTTGGAGCGAATGCAATTAATTTCATATGAGTTTCTAAATATATTTCAATAAATTTGTGTCGAAATACTTTTGCATGTTTTTTTCAAAGCAAACAATACATAACCAATTAATCTTTTTTGAAAGAGAGTCTTCATATGTAGGTTTGAATAAATTGTCAATTTGACGAAAAAATGGCGGCAAGTGATCGGCCACACTCTCCAGACGCATTCTGCGCTTAACATGATTCTGTCAAAAATTAAAATGTATATTCATTTACTTGGTGCTCGTTACGTGTTTTCGTTGATCATGTTTTTCTTTTTGATACAATATATGAACATCAGTGTATTTTGCACACAAATAAAAGCAATAAAATATTTTTGGACTCGAAATAATATATTGGCTTTAATATAATGTCAATTGGTCAACTTTATTACGTTTAATCTGCTATATAGTAACTTAAAACCATGTATTGTGTCATTTCCCGCGGAAATCATACACAAAGATTTTGCAATCTACTTCCCTTTGAATTTTGTTCCAAAGTGCAATTTCTATTTTGTTTACCTCCCTGAAAATAGCAGGTTACAACATTTTCCTTCTCCTGAAATTTCTGAAGATAAAGCCTATTCAGTTTCTGAACAACACCACTTGCGAGTAAGTCTCCGATATCTAAGACGCCCTTTGTGTCTTTGTATCGAATGTAAGGAGAACCTTTGGGGATGGCGATCACCGAAAACGTTGAATACGGCTTTGCTCCAATTGTTGTTGTGACCAACCTGCGTATAGGAAATTACTTGACAACAAGCGCGTGCTCCGTCTTTGCGAAAGGATTTTATTTTGCCCCATAATGGGACTCGCGTGTGAAGAAATAGGATGAAACAGATTTCTGATCGTTTGAGTGTGAATCGAATATTATAATGTTTTGCTTTAATTATTGCTTTCACGTTCAAATGTAAGACAAGACTAACTATCCATCACGACATTATGAAGGTGATATATACGTCGAGTAAATTACAAAAAAATCGCGTAAATAATACCGAGTTCCGTAAGATAAAGATGGTAAATTTGAATATCATAAACCTGGATTGCAAAAAGTCATATTTGTGTTAATTTCTCAAGACTAAGTAATAGAAATTGAAGTCGCAATTTTTTTCAATACAAACTTTTTACCAACATACCAAGAGCTTTGGGTTGTGTTCTTTGAAAACAAAAATGCACTGAGGTAAGTCACTCTTCTTTTGAAGGCAATGGAAAGTAATTATACAATGTAGGTCCATTTCTTAAATCTGTCATAGTTAAATAGAGTGAGAGTCATAGTTAAATAGACATATTTGAAAGTATATAGAAATTTATTAAGATATCTTACGAAATCGATAGAGGTGTCATTTTGTAGTTATACACTTCGAATTTGAGTCGCGTAGTGCCTTGGTACATAATTACATTGTATTTGCAAATGGGAAATGTAGCGTGCTATTGAAGCTTGTCTACATGGAGCGATGGACAGTATTACCTGCGCCACAGCTAGGGCTGGGTACCTAATTGAGCAATCGCTTACAGCCAGCGTAGTGCATTGTAAAAATTGCCACTTTCACTGGCGCGGAGCGTGCTTGCTGTGTGTTATTGTTTCATGAAACGACCTGAGCAACAGCCGTAGATTTTGCACCGAACATGGTAAAAATCCTTCAAGCAGGATGAGACTTGTCAAGATTTAGATAAGATTGCTCGTGGAGAATTCTGTGCGGAAATATTGCATCGGATAGACGATTACATTGGATTAGTGTGGGAAATATTGAATTCCGGTGGGATGTTTGCCTCATCACCATTGGCAGTTACAACGAACAAAAATGACACTATGGTGTTAAACTAGAAGTGATTTGCTGCTAATTGACACCTCTAGCGACTCTGTAAGCTATCTCAATTAATTTCTATATGCTTTCAAATTTGTTAAGTCCTTTATGACTCATTCTGTATATTAAACGACCTTAGTTGGACTCAGTGCAACATGAGGATATAATTTTTCAAACACCTCAACCATGGAAAATGACCGGCCACGTCTATTAGCTCTCCTACATATGATACAAAAGATTCCCATTTGGTTGATATCATTATTGTTTATTTAATACCTCTTTCTATTATCAAAAGTTATAGCTGACTTTTTGGACCAATTTTCAATTTGAGTGAACTATGATGAGAATTATTCAATTCAATTCAATTCAATTCAATTCAAAAGGGCTATATTTTAACAAAAACAAAAATATACAATATATATGGCGGGGTTTAATACCCGTGCACCTTACAGAGACCCTAAAATGTACTGGGGGCTGTGCATACTATACCCCAGTATTCACTCTCAATGAATTGAAACAGTAACTAAAATTAGAGGTATTAAAATATTTCGATTATTTGGAAGGTAAATGATATATGTAGCGGAAAAAGAAATAAATAAATGTTAATAAATTATAATAAGAAAAATAATTTACTGTCATGGCTATTTTTAATACAATTTTAATTTTTAATCTCAGCTATTGTTATATTACTTATGTGACTGTTTCGTTCATTGAGCACCATTGGGAACCACGGAAAACCAACGGTTAGGGCAAGCGCGCTAAGCATAAAAACAATCTGGTTGGTAACTGGAAACCTGTAACAACAACAAAATTCGGCGGCAGAATCAAATAAATTCATAGAAAGAATACATACTTATCTGCAGGCCAAATAACATATGCATACATACCAACATATCCAAATAAATCTTTTTTACATATTTACCTATATATACGTACATGGACCCATATTCGCACATGTACACATTTTTTAATCAATGAAAACAAACTAAAATAGAATACTAATATTACTACTACTATCACTTATAATACTAATACTAATAATAATAATAATTTAAACAGATTTAAATTAAGTGTGTTCATTCTGGTCAATCTCCTTCATCAGTTCTGCCTCCCTCTTTTTTCGAACCATGCTCAGAAATTTGCCAAGGAGTAAAGTAACGGAGATTCTATTATCTCGCATTATTTCAAAAGCTATAGAGTAATTTCTTGGTTTACGATTGTATCCCCCCTCAAGAAGCTACTTTTTTCAACATATTTCAGTGCTAACGCAATTTAACAGAATGTGGACCCAATCTTCTTGTTCCGTGCATAAAGGGCATTGCGAATCTCGACTCCCCTCAATTTCCTTAATTTCCATCTCCCAAGTCGAAACCAAGCGTAACCCGCTCTTGGTACCTTGTTTAATTTGTCTATGTACGGCTTTCACCCCCAGTCTCCTACCACATATTCTGCACGTTTAGTGACCTCTTTTCCTGTCTCTCAGCCGTTATGTTTTATTTCTCTATGTCTTCAAGTCTCTGAATAATTAATTCATAATCAGATCTCGCCGGAGCTGTCTGCCACAAGTGTCCTAGACCGGTAGTTTCGATTATAGTTCTAATTTTTTGACCCCACCCATCGTTACACGTTAACTCGTAGTAATCGTACATATTGTTGTTCCTTTCCCCATTTCTTATCGAAACCCAATATTTAATGGCCCTCATCTTAATTTTAACTTCTAACGGTAAAACTCTGAATTCCCAGAGTACCACAGTTAGCTGTACTCGGAGGTACGCTAAAAGTATTTTTCAAGAATTTATTTTGAAGCGAATTAAGTGATGCGCAATCCCCAACACTCCATATTTCAGCTCCATACGCTACTGCAGGTACACATAGTGACGTGTACATCGTTACTACAATCCTAGGATCAATGTCAGGGACCAGTACTTCTTTGGATTTCATTTAGAACATAAATGCCTTTTTGTTTTGATTTTTGTATATGTCTTGACCAGGTTACGTTCATGCTTATTTTGACACCTAGATAAGTGTAATCTTTAACTTTCTCGAGAGGTTGACGTTTGTAATTCCAAATTTCATTTTTACTAAACATCCATCCGTTTTTGAATACCATGACTTTAGTTTTAAGTATGTTTATATATAGAAACATTTTATCACAGAACAGCTCCAACGTATCTAGACCTATCTGAAGTCCCGACGGTGTTGTGGAGAATAGAACAAGATCGTCCGCAAATAGCAACCCCGGTATCTGTTTCTGTTCAATCACCTATTGTTGGGGCATCTGTGGATGCCTCACATAGTTTTTCTATTATATCGTTAATAAATAATATAAATAACAACGGAGAGAGAACACATCCCTGCTTCACTCCCTGAGTTACTTGAAAAGTTGGAGTTAGTGTAGCATTATTTGTTTTAACGCATGCATTGTCAGAGCAAAGTACGTAGGAATTTTTTTAACACTCCCTTGTCCGCTAATACACACCAAAGGATGTCTCTGTTCACAGTGTCGAAAGCTTTCTCAAAATCTACGAACACGCTGTACAGCTTTCCGCGTTTCTTTCGAGTTTCTCTCTCGGCTAACGTGTTTAAAATAAATAGATTATCTATTGTGCTATTGTTGCTTCTAAAATCAGCGTGTAATGTCGAGAGTTTATTTTCTTTCTCGGCCCAGAGTTGTAATCTCCAGTACAGAATTTTGCAATAAATTTTTCCAATAACATTAAGTAGTGAAGTTAAGTCCCCTATAACTATTTGGATCGTTTATATTTCCTTTATTTTTATATATAGGTTGTATTACAGCCGTAGTCCATGAGTCTGGATAAACACCTTATCGTAGATATAATTTAAAAAGTCGGTTAAAAATGACACAATATCATTGGTTATTTCCTTAATAAATTCGGAAGGAACACCATCTACTCCAGGCGCTTTATTGTTTTTTAAATCGCGAATGGCAGAAGATATTTCATGTGATGTAATACACTTATCAAGTTCAGACACTTCATCGGTTGTAAATATTATTCCTATTTCGTTACTACTTCGGGATGTGTTATCATTTCCTGCTAGAAGATTTTTAAAGTGCATTTCCCATCCCATTGCATCAATGTTATTTGATATAGTTCTATTTCGTTTTAATTTACGAATTGTACCGGTCGCGGCTACATTTTTTAAATAATATTTCTCTGAAACGTTCAGCTTCCATTTGTTGCCAGGCTCGTTTACTTTACTTATCTATGTGTTTATATTCTCCGCAGAGTTTAAGATAAGATTTACGCACTGATACATTTTCAGGGCAGATTTTGCGGATGCTTTTGCATACCTGCAGGCATCATTATACCACACCAAATGTTTTCCTGAATTTTTGTTCCCCTGAATTGTTTTCATACTCGACCCTGATTTTTATAAACAATGTGTTATGGAGTCCGCTGCAGTGTTGTAATTTTGAACCGTGAGATTAATTTGGATGAGAATTAAGGGGATCCCAAGAACAAATTGCTTTAGAAGCACTGTTTAAGAAACGCTTGTATATCACAGCGTTGTTGGAAAAATAAATATGGTGCGGGGTGGGGGTATGATCTTTAATAGTCCACATAATAATAATAATAATAATAATAATAATAAATCTGAGGTCCAAAAAATAGTCATTCTGGGAACAGCTAATGTCATTCGGAAAGTGTGCATCTAAGAATTTCTCAAGGAGACGCTGCCTAAGGTAAGTGGAACTTCCTTGGACGCGTACCGAAATACTCACCAGCTATGCTGAGAAGAAATTAATAATAATAATAATAATAATAATAATAATAATAACTATTATAAAAATAATACCATTTACCACTAACAGTCACATCTCAAGATTTCTTTACCTTATTGTATAGATTAAATCATACATCATATATGTACAGATTAAACTGTTGCTGCCAACAAATCAGATATAGTGATGAAGGGTCTAGAGAAGAATGTTTGCCACATCATTGATGACAAACGGAGTGATGACATATGTGACGGAAACGGAGTTCTTAAAAATGCTGGGAAGAAATTAAAATTTTAGAACTTATCACCCGAAATTGGTCGAATGAGGAATCCCAGGATCATTAGACAATCTGCCAAACTTCCAGGGGGGCTGAAATATTGGGAAGTGCAAGAAAAAGAGGTAAGGTGAACATGCGCTATGTGCTATAAGAAAGTACCAATATCACTGACTCTGTTTCATAGGATACTGGTAGCAACCTGGACGAGAGTAGCATTCCGAACTCAACATCGTTGTTCGAGAATGAATAATAATAATAATAATAATTGAACTGTTTTCGAAAAAATATCCCAGTAGTAGCCTGCAAAAATACTCGTATTTACACCAAAAATAAAATTTACAATACAGAAGCAAAAGAAAAACATAAACGAGTTTAAAATACAGTTATCATGTAGTGTCAGTTATTTATGAACTTTTATTAATATCCGTATTATTTTGAGTACTTATTAACACCGTATTACTTGTGACTGACCTTGAGTACCTCGCATATCTGCGACCGAGGAGCGAGCGAGCGAACGCATCGAGAAATCCGAGACGAAACTCTTCGTAGTAACGGCCCTCGACGACGCAGGGTGTGTATGTGCGTGGTGAGGGGGATAACAATAAAGGTTGAGAGGGAGGACGACGGCGGACGCGAAGGCGGTGTCCAGAGGAGAACAGAAAGCGCTCTCTATTCATATTCACCGTCGGACGAGATTTTCAGGAAAGCAGGCCTCTGGTTGCGCACAAAGATCCCGAATTCCCGAGACGTTCGCCACGACCGACACCTCGCACAAAGAGACAGAAGCACAAACGAACGAACGCAGGTGTTGGGGATGGGGTGGGTGGGGGAGAAGGCCGAAGGAAGAAGGAGTTGGTCAACTGCTGCCTCCAGATGTTTAATCCTGGACTACAGAGGTTCATGTTACGAATCAAAATTCGATTATACGGTTTAGAACCCATACAAATCTATGGTTTCATAATTTTAAAATACAATGTTAACATTTTGTTTATGTACTCTTGCATATATTGATATGTTTATGTACTCCCACAACTCCGTAAAAATTATACTAATTCATTTCTACCGCTCATGGCAAGTGTCGTAATCAAGTGATGTAGGACATAATCTTCATTCCAGACGGATTTAAATTTAAAAAATTCAGCAACTCTTATTTTTCAGTGTTGTTTGCAAATATACACGTAATTACGAATTTTATTAAAATCCAGGTAGGAAAATACACTTACACAGAAAGCTTAATAAACAAAGCGCATAGTTAAGACCTCTGAATTCTTTAGTTTTCATTTCACTTTTAGATGATGTACGCGGAAACAATGTTCTTCACGGCCTTCATATAACTTTGCTTCTACCATTCGGCCACGTAAATTTTACGTTCAGAGTATTGTCCGTCACTCGAAACGCCATTGAACTCAGGCGGACACATCAGTAAGCTTCAGTGCCAACAGTCATGCGAGTGAAGATTCATATCTACTGATTAGCATCCAATATTAATTTTTCTACTGCTTATGTAATTCATCAATATTTACCATATTGTGCATTTTACTTGCAATAGCCCTTAAGAAGAGTCTTTTGAAATTTCAAATAATTTCATGGATTACTTTTTTCCTATTTCAATGCCACAGATATTCCATAGACTTCACGTTTATTATTATTATTATTATTATTATTATTATTATTATTATGTGCACTTGTTTTTTCTGTGTTCGAACAGGTAGTTGGAGTGGGCTTATACGCCAAGCTGGAGGTAAAATTTAGTCTTAGTCGAGATAAGAAATTACCTTGTTATTATTATTATTTTATTCCGTTTAGGATCTCAGCTTTTTCTGCTGGTCGTAGTGAGGTACGGGCTACACCAAGCACATTAACTCTGGATGATCCAAATATTTTCTGACTATTCTTGATGTGTCGAGCAAAACAGCTTTCTGAAGTTGTACATAAATGGTCTTACGCAATTTTAACATGCTAATACTATTGTGGAGGGAGATAATACTCCTGTAGAGGACATTACTACCGGTACTATGGAAACTCTCTCCATGTTCCATATCCTTTGTATTTCTGCCCTAAGGTCACTGTATTTCTGATATTTTTCCCGAATTGTTTTCTGAAGGTTGTGAGTGTTTGGCACAGCTATGTCTATCAAATAGGTTGTCTTTGTTACTTGATCTTTTAGCACTATGTCTGGTCTGTTTTTATGAACTGTACTGTCCGTAATTATTGACCTGTCATAATATAATTTGAAGTTTGTTGATTCTAAAACGTTAGCCGGTTCATATTTGTAATAAGGTGTGCTATTTTCTATAATACAATACTTTAAAGCTAATGCTTGGTGAATTATGTTAGCCACCTGGTTATGGCGATGTAAATAATTAGTTTGTGCCTAGGTATTACAAGCTCCGGATATATGTTGAATTGTTTCAGAAGCAGTTCCACATTTCCTGCACTTATCATTTTCCATATGGGGATCCTGCATAATATATTTTTTATAATTCCTAGTGGGAATAACCTGATCCTGGATAACAAACCCTTCTGTTTCAGGAAAAAGCTCCCCTCGTCTGAGCCATGCGTTCGACGCTTTCTTGTCGACATTGGGGTTGCTCAGGTCATGAGGGTGTCTTCCGTGCAGTGCCATGCTCTTCCATTCCAAAATTTTGTCTGCTTCTGTTGAAATTTTTTCACTAAGTTTCTAGCTTCTAATAGGTTTAATGGAGTGTAATTGTTGTCTGAGCTGCAAATCTGGCGTGTAGTGAGGATTCCTTCATCCGTTCATTAAAATATTATTATTATTATTATTATTATTATAGATTTTGTACTCTTCCCATTTCGATTCTTTAAGACTATTTTACTTCCAAATCGTACTGATAGAAGTATAATTTATATGAGGGATTTAAAAATCTAAAATTTCTTTTTTGCGAAAACAATTAGACGAGGTACTCAAACAAATTATTATTGATTGTATAGGTATGATATAACCAATAACAATATTGTTAGCCACGCCAATCTTGTATTTATCCACATACTTTCGATTACCTAGCAGTTATTTCAGTATCTATAGATATCTAAAGTACATTAATAATAGGAATTTAACAAAATAATGTAATTCTGTTAGAATGTATCTCAGAAAGACAAAATAATAATAATATTAATAAATTTGACTATTTTAAACAAGAAACATTAACATTTATTTTGTTGTTATATGTGAATTTGATGTCATCCGATTTGCAGCAATAAATGCAATGCGGCTTAATAGAATATAGGAAGGATGTCTGTGCTAATCGTAGGAAGTTTCCTTTCGACCGTGAGGGAGGATGCAGTGAACGGTTCCAGCGCGGGGGTGTGTGGGTGGGGGAAGAACCGCCGTAGGACGTCAGGTGTGCATCGGCCGGCGAAGAGCCCTTGGCGAAGGCTCAGCATTGTACCTACCTGCCTACCTACCCACCCTTCCCTCACGACCTGCGCTACCTGCGCCCTGCACACCGTCACACTTTTGGCGGGAAAGCGTTCCGATGGTGCAGGGGGTGAGGGGGGGACGTTGCGCCCTCGCGGAGTCTGCGTGAGTGAGACCCGTATCTCCGCATACAGTAGGGGTTGGGGGTAAACGGGGGTGCCAACTTCACTGCTCAAGGTTTGATTTGAATCCGAGTCGAGGACGCTGTTAGTTGGACTAATTTTTGGGGAAGCTCTTGAAGTATAGTTAAATATCATTTGTTCAACTTCAGTTTTATTGGTATGGGAAGTATATGAACATTCTTTTTGAATAATAATCTTTCATTACATGAAAATCATGTTTAAAATTGTACTTAAAAAAAAGTATTGTTAAGTTATAGAGTAGCTAAACCGGTCAATTGTGTGGCGACATCGTATCTTGTCCTGCTCTTTTATCCTGCCCTTTTCCATTTAAATGTGTCCGGAGGACGAGTTAAAAACTGTTAAGTCAACTACGTACGCGGACGATGTGCTCCTCTTATGCACAGGAAATTCAACTGGAGAATCACTAGGGAGCATATCAGGACCTGCACGGCATAAAATAGATTCGTGAGGAAGAAGGCTAAAAATATTGAGAGAAAAACAAAAGGGACGTATTTCTCTAAGAAAACAATAAAGAGAGAACAAATGATATAACTATAGGGAAGGGGGAAGGTAGGAATTAAAATGCAAAAGAAAATGAAATACTTAGGAATCGTATTGGATCTGAAATTACTGTACGAGAGTACATTTCAATTTCAAATGTCAAAATCGGCTTTATATGATACAAACAGCACACTACATTTTTTGAAGCATTTGTAATTTTTGCGTGGCTGAGGGTTTTAGCGCCATAAAATAATGGATTGCTGTGGGATGTGTATATTACACCCTGGAATTTACTTTTAATAAATTTATAGTTGAATTTAGAATTAATTCATGAATAATTGGTTATTTAGCTAAAAATAAATAAATAAGTAAGAGATTGCTGGAAAACAAAGAGTAGAAATTGACTATTTGACGAAATGTCATGCTGAAAGTAAACATCGCGAAAGGTGGTATCGAATGACGTTGGTAGCTTCAATTAGGATATTCGTTAAGAATCGATGTCAACCACGGAAAACCAATGGTCAGGGCAAGAATAAAAAAGGCTCACAGAGCACGTCCTACATATCAGGAATAAAGATTAAAATATCTATTATTATTATTATTATTATTATTATTATTATTAGGGATATACACAAACAATTTGGAAAAACACTGATCGAATGGAGCGGATGCTACGCAACAGTAGCAACGCCGGCGCTTGAAGTTATACTCGGGTCTGTCCTGTCTTAGGATTTATACATTGTGATTTCATAAGTGTTAGTATTTTTCTGGTCCTTTTTTAGTATTTCGGTGATTCAGTTTGCCAAAACCATCCATGTCAATCGCTGGTAATTTTTCTGTTGCCTAGTTCATAGTGAGAATTCTAGGTTCATCAGTTTGTTTCCCTGTATTAACGAAGTGGAATATATTTATATGTACAGCAAATAGAAAAATGAAACATTTTTCTTTCATTTTGCTTCAGGAGTCCTAGACTTTTACGTACTCGAATTGTAAACAATCAAGTTAATTATTCCTCGTAATCGACAATAGAGTATTTTCCAATATTTAAAAAAGTTCTGAAATGATCATATTCGGAAATCGGATGTCCATGTTAGATCGATATTTCCCGTTGTGTGAAATTCATTAGGGCCGTTATCGATAAAAGAAACCGCCCAAGCAAACACTGACTGATCGCTTAATGGGTTTGTAAAAGAGAAAGTGTTAGATTTTTGAAAGTAAGTAGAAGTAAGCGTAAAAGCTGGTATAACCGGTGACCAACAGACAACTGTTTCAAGTCCAAGAAAATATTTTTGAATTAATTCCCTGACCAACAAGAGAGGTAAGGAAGTCATTTATAGTCATCAGCGAAACCAAAAGCTTTGACGGAACTGTAAGTTAGTAACTGTCAAAGAAAAAATGAATAGTATTTAAGCTAGTTTGTCCAAATGAACAATAATTTATTATTTAGCATCCAAATAATAACATTTTTTTGAGCGGAACGGTGAATCATCAGTTCTTACTTAATACATTCGATATTCATGATACACTTACTGTTATAGCTTGGCATAACCAAATTCTTGATTCGTCTCTTCATTGCCGGTACCAAGAGAATGTGATGTCTGGGCGTTGCGTTCAGTTAATTTGCATGGAATATACACTACGTTATTCTATATTATTCCTAGCATGTTTCGAATTTACTTCACGGTCCAATATTTATATTTATTTATTACAAGCTTTTAGGACTGGATTCAAAATAAAAGTTATCTTACAGCGTACAATTTTTTTAATTTTTTAAAACGTAGCATATCCCAATATCATCTCTGGGTTTCAAGCAGCTTCTCTAACTTTAAATTCAGTAAGAGAAGGACAATAATTTATAAGATACGTGGCAACTAAAACATAAGCACATTTTCACATTTATAACATTATTAGTAAGAATTATTGTAAAATAATATAATGAACTCTAAATGAAAAATACTTTTTCTGGTATGAATTGCTCGGACGAAAGCTCATATTCTTGTGCATTGCATCGTTTGCGAAAAGTTGCCCAGCGAAAGTTCCATGCGTGTGACTTGTTTCGCACTTTCCCCCTCCAATGAGTCGACCACACACAGCTCATCTCAGATTCTCCTTCAGTCGAAAGCAGACTGTCGGAAGCAAATATGTAACAAGAGAGGATACTACGATGGCAGGTGTTAAGCTGGACTCCCTCACTGCTCTAGGTTTTCGTGTCACAGCCGTCGTCTGGCGCTTTAACTTCATAGGTTTCATTTAAAAGCGTATTTAGTTGAGTAGAGAACCTAAAAATGCGTGTATATTTGTATCCGAACGGTAAGCGATACTTTTATCGTAAGGTGATCGGGCTGTTCGGAAATAAAAAGACTTTGAGGCCGTTTAAAACTCCTTTTTTATGCGTGCGCCTTTCCCCATTCATTAGAAAGACATTTCGATCCATTTCGGTTTTTTCATGGTTTTAATTTCTTCCTAGACGAATTATAAACTTTTAAAAAGAAAATCGTGCAAGTTTTTTTGTGGGGCTTTAGAGCTTGTCATTAGAGCCCTTTAAAAGTAAAACCAATATTGGTTTTATAATGCAAGTACTCCACTTGTTGTAACCACAGACCACCAGGCTCATTATCCATCTGAAGCGTTCTACAATAAGTTTATTTAAATCTTCTAGATTTATTTAAAGCTCTATTTACATACCGTGGCACTATCGGATGACGCAATGAATCGAGCTGTTGTGGTGGTGACGTGACCGGTCCGAGCCACACTGTGACCGTATTTTGAACAGACAATTTTGAACAGAAAAATTCACTCTGTTACTATAAGGTAAGAAAGATTGTCCCTCTAAGCAATGTGTTGATATTTCAGTATATGCACGAGTTAAAATCCACTTGTTTTGAGTTGAGCCTCAATCTCACTCGAACGAATAAGAATTCACGTAATATATGCTGTTGAGGGGATTCATGAATTGTGATAATAATCACAAATTGTGAAAAAGTGTGACAGGAGTATTGAGGGGCAGTATATGTGTCTTACAGATGTTATTTGTTCGTATACTTTTTGTGCTACAGTAGGCATGTAAATTAGCTACAAATCAATAGTTTTAATGATACATTAAAATTCGTCTGAAACACTAAAATTAGAGGATTTATCAATTGATTTATGACATTTAATCCTTAGATGTATTCGTACAACAATATTTATAAATTACCGATTAATTGAAGAATTTTTATTGATCACCCTATCCGTTTCGAATATTCATAACGAAGACATTTAATCATCAATAATAAGTCAAAAGTATAAAATATAGCTAAACCACTCCATTACCAATATTATTCTATCGCAAAGGACATAGTAAAATTAGAATAAAGACCAACTTTTTTGTTAACTACCACATTAGGAAATGTTTAATGATATATTATCAAATTTTGTGTGTACGCTCAATGAATGATAAATTAAACGTCGTTTGTATGTTGCTCAAAGTTTTGATGTTATAAAGCTTTTTCGACTGCATAGCAGCCATCGTCAGTAACATACACTGATTATTACATAGTAATATACACTTCAAAATAATTTCCTATGAGCAACATACAAACGACGTTTAATTTATCATTCTTTGATAATGTTGCTAACGCTCCACAATTACCGAGTGTACGCTCAATGTTGATAAAACGTTATTTAGAAATTAATGTTAAATATAAAACATATTTTCAATTTCAAATCTTAATTTCTGCGACTCGTTTCAGACAGACTGTTAATATTCGCAAATATTAATTATAAGGCAGGATTTATCTAGGAGTGACTTGGTTCTAAGAAATTCAGTGGTGTATCATCATTATTCAGTATGCATTCAAGAAAGGAGCATAGCGGTTAGTTAATTGGCTTTTAAGCAGCGCAGGGTGCTTGATTCTGATTAGATATGAAGAAAACCACCCGTTAATAAAAGACTAACGAGTCCAGGAGATTAGTTTAATTCAATACCTAGGAGCAAAATACTTTATTTTTCCTCCTTTTTCAGCTTAAAGAAAAATTCTGAAATCTTTGACGAAATTCATCCTTTTTTGAGTCAATCTCCTCTGCCAGTCCCGGATGTGAAGTGCCACGAACCATCGACAGGTTCTCTCTTTTGAATTACGAGAGAAACCTATCAAATACGCAGTAAGTAGAAAAACTTGCGAGCTAAGAATAGTTTCACAGAAATAATTAAAAGTTGTATTGCATTTACTATTGAGGCTATTCATTTTATGTATTAAGAATAATTAATTATATCCGTATTTCATTATATCCAGTTAATTCGACATAAATGTTAATTAAATATTCCAGGACTCTTCATGACCTTCCATGACATGGCTGTAGATTCTTAACTTAACCCAGATTCTGAATATAGTCTGTACTCTTCTGATTCGGCATTATTACCAAATTCCGAGATAGCGCCAGAATGTCTAGCGTCAAAATATGACGAATTGGCGGTGAATTCGTCATGTGGACGTCAAGTCATTCCGTGCTGCCTCCTGTGACGAAACGCAGAAGTAAGATTTCTTCCGATTGTGAGCTTTCCCGCTTTGGCTGCCAAGACAAAATTGATGGAGTAAAGGAGAAAGTAGTGAGAATAGAAGCAATTCTAGAAACATTTGCCATTCAGAGCGAAGGGTCTACGAAGGCACACCTCCCGAATTTCTCCATCGAAGTACGTCGAAGGGGCGGTTATGCCGTTTTCGTTGAAAATGTGACTATCCCAACCCATTAGCTGACCCAATATTAGTTTGCGGACTGGCTTGTAGCTGCCGGGCGAGAGGGGGAGTTATGTTGTGCGACTTATATTCCTGTCCGCACCCTGTCAATATCTCCTATCCCAGATTAATACTTACCCGTGATAAGTTTGTGTGAATTTGTATATGCACGCGCGTCTGTGATTACATTTACTAATTCAGATGAGAATATGTCTACCACTAGTTTACTTCCATAAGTAGTATAGTAGAATCATAACACACATTAAATTAAAAATAATTAGTTTTTCTTTAACTCTAAAAGTACTTCAAACACTGTAAATGACAATGTAATAATCAATTGTAATAACATACTACTAAATTGAAGTAGTAATATAAATATTGTAAATTTAATGCGTAAAAGGAAAGTACAGCGTTTTTCGCCAACTGCAATTAGTTTTTCAAAACTTTCGGTATGGTGAGATATCTCCGATACTTCCCTAGGGCTTAACTTTACCATGACACTACCGTGTACTTTAGGCGTTTACCTTAGGCGGTCAAGAACTCCCTCGCCGGGCATCCGCTCGGCGTCTTTGACTGAGCCCGCAATCCACTAGCAGATACAGCAATGGGTATGACAAATGATAAGCGGTAACTCTTTTACCTAAGCCTGAACCTTCCACCTTGTTTTCTCCAGCAACCCACTTATGTTGGTATTGTCATTCAAACAAATCACCCGTTCTTTCTTACTCTTCAAGTTGCAGAAATTGATAAATAGAACATGCTGTAAACTGCAGTTCACTTGATAACTTGTGGAATCTTAAATATTGTTGATTCTTTTCTTAATAAAACGTATTCCTTGCATTCTCATGCGGAGAGCGACAAAGGGAATGAGTGGTCTTCTTGCTTCAACTTCAATATCGTGACTGTTTGCATTGTGAATCAGAATATGCCTTTATATCGTCGTTCGTTGCGCGCACTTCGTATGTCCCGCGGTTGCTATGGAGGCTTTCGCTTTTTGGCGATACGGTGGTGTGGCAGCAGCGTAGCGATGCGCAGTGATTTCTGCGCATGTGACCTTGGACAGCGAGCGATGGCGGGCGTCGAGACGCGCACGGCGTAGCGTAGCGTGGCGTGGTCGGTGGGAGCCGTGTGGCGGTGCAAGAGGAGAGGGCAATGCGGGTGGTGGACGCTAGCGCAACCTGGAGGCATTTCCACGCGTTGTTCTTCTTTGCTGTGTTGCTAGCGGACTCTGGCGGACAACGCGATGGGACTGTGGAACTAACTCACGCCTTCGTATAGAAACAATAGCGTAGCCTCGATGGATGAATGGTGCTATTTACGCTTGATTTGATTTACTTTTTAAACTGGATTTAAAGTAGCTATAATTTACCGACCTTTGCTGCAACAATGAATTGCTATTCAATGTTGTGTCTTTGGCATGATCCCGATCCACATGATGCAACATGTTGTTAATCATCTCTCAATAAATATCCAGAAAGTATCCGTGGGCCCATTTCTCAGTGGATTAGCAATATTCAGAAGTCGTGTGTGGATACGTTTTTCTAGTCAGTATTTGTCAATATAACAATATATTTTTCAACAATCAGGACCTTAGCCTTCGGAAATTGTTCGCTCACATTGTTAAAGAACAAATGAATGTAGTTTAAACATTAATATTGTTGTCCAGTATATACTTGATTTATCAATGTAAACCTTAAAAGAATAGTGATAATTGAACATAATTATACACAAGTGAAGAGTGAGACATTTATGTCATAAGAACCCCAAAATTGTACGTCTACAGTAAAAATTAAACGTTAGTTTTAACGCACACTCCTTTTAGGCAGGAGAGGACAGTTAAACAAGAGTAACGCTACCTGGAAGACTAATTAAGAACTCATACGGTGGAGTGGTTGGCTAGAGACAATGCATGACATCTGTCACCTGACATCAACAGGCGCACCAAATTGGTTAATGCTTCGGACACATAACAAATAAGAGTAGTTCGATTATTCATAAGATAAGCAATAATTAAACGTTATACATGAATAGTTATTTCTTTTATACTCCAATATTCCTGATATAGTATAAGTACCAGCGAGGCACTAGGCCCTATTCTCCCCAGGTAACAGCCGTCTCTGGAGAATTCTGACGGCAGAATTGGATGATTGTTTTTCGCACGCTCGGGGAGTAAATGAAGCTATGCGAAGTTAATAACTCAAAATAATAATTTTAGTTACAAAATTTTTTTTTTTCTTGCGGTCAATTCTTCGACTACAAAAGACTGAACATTTTACTTGGCGCATCAGAGGTAAGGAGTTAGAAATTCGTGGAAGAGCAGTTAAAACCACCCATAAAACAATGTACGAGACTGCTCGATAGAGCAAATAGAAAATAATGCAAGTTATGAGTATGAAAATGAATGTACAACAACTGATGCAATTCAGTGGTTGAAACAGATTTAATTTAAAACCTTCAAATTTTGTTTCTCTCCGTAGATCAGTGCTGTCGAGTGAAGGAGCACGTCAACGAAGTTGCCTTCCACTGCGTGCCCAGGTATCTAAACCACGATAACGGCTTCTGTTATCGAATAACAGGAGTTTACTAATTTTTTTCATGGTCTCGGCAACCACGCGTTCCACTGGTTTCTGTGCAAGGAAACTAACGAGTTTTGGTACCGAGGTAGAAAATTTCTGAGGGCATAACATATTAAAGTTTTTATTACTCATAATATCATTTCATAGAAGTATAATACCTCTTAATGCAACCTTTTAAAACTGAAAAGCAAGAGAACAACAAAGTGAAGTATTGTACAAATAAACCTTCATCACTGCAAGGTAGCTAGTGCTATCGTAAGCAAAAAAAGTAGCTTCTGGAAAAATCGATATTGCTCTTATTCGGGAACCATATATTTATAGGGACAGGATATGAGGCACAAACATTTATAATTAATCTGTTATTTGCTCATGTAATACAGATAATCCAAGAACATGTATCTAGTATATTAAGAACTCGTAAAATTCAATTTCTATTTTAAGTTCTGTTCTCGGGATGTCACAACCATAGTATTCTCTCTAGGGGTAGACGGGGCAAAGAAGGGTAGTATTACTGACGTCTGCCTACCTCACTTATGAGGATAAGGGCCCGCAATCATTGGTGGTGAGGGGATCATATGGGACATATTCCCACAAGGAGCTAATACTCAGCTAAGATGGCAGTGCACACCATATCATATGGGTGATCAGTGACAACCCAGAGAGGAGAGATGTTTTTGGTGTACATTGTTCACGCATATTCATAATAAAAGCAATGAACTTACATTCCACGACTTTCTGAGAGAAGAGAACATTGATATTACACCAGATATTACACTCGGTTCCGCTCGTATAACGAAGCAAGTAGAAAACTGGCTTGTGTCTGTGATCTGTCAAAGAGATATCTCAAAATGTGTTCAATCGTTTCTACTCCTTTCCCGCAAACAACGTCTCCATTTTCGTATTTTGAATCTTTCGAAATAAGAATTTATACTCTCGTGACCTGAGATGCAGGTATTTCATCTCACCTCAACAACCTTACTGATTCTCAGGCCTACCAACCTGCTGTAAAATGAGTCCAGGGTCTATCCTGGTGTCTAACCGGTCGGAGCGAGATATTGACCACATCTTCTATGCCGAGGTCAAGAAATTGAGGAGCTCTACCCTCCGCGAACTCCTTGGGCACCTTCGGGACCTGTTGTGGGATAGTTTGACTCTGACTTTTTGTATAATTAAATTTAGTTAACCCTATAGGCATAGATACGTATTAGCTGGTAATATGTTCTTTTTACTTTTGCATCCATATACTTTCAATTATCCACCTAACTAATTTCTCACTCAGCATATAATATAGATTTTTCTTGACGACGTCACGTCTAAACGCATTGTAGGTTCTCTTTTATTAACATGCTTCATTCCGATTATCATAGCGAAAGTTTTCTTTGCAGCAATTGTGAGTCTGTTTTTTCTACACTTTTCTTGACATTCTAAATATCTTATTTCCCCGCTCTTCTATATATTTCCTGTTTTACATTGGGTCTAAGTCACAGTATCCGAAAGAACTGGGGACAAATAAGAGTGGCTTACATACCTAAACCTGGGTGACCCAATTATGATGATGCCAAGGCATTTTGAATGATTAGACAACCATTAATTCTTTTGAAATGGAGAAATTTGTTGATGGCTATATTAGGGACTCAAGGAAATTGCCTTGGGGATATTTCTAGACATGGAGAGTGTCTTTGATAGAACCTCTACAAGAGCATTATTGAGAGTACCTGTTGGTGGATCTATTCCATGCTAAGACATAGGAGAATGGCAAGTAATATCGCTGGAGAGACCTTGACTGTCTTGACGACGAGGGATGTTTTCAGTAGAGGGTTTTATCACCTGCTGTGGAGCCTTGGGGTTGATGATCTGACACGGGATCTCAACAGATAAGGTTACTTTACCTTAGGATATGCTGACGATTTTGCGATACTTATTAATAAAAAATTACGTGCAACAGTCTCAGAGGTGCTAGAAATAGCCCTTGGGAGACTGGTGTGAACGTTCTGTCAACCCGAAAAAGATGACTATTGTACCATTCACCAGAATCCGGGGTTTAAAAGACCTTAAGAAAGGAAGTCTCGGGCGTGTTATGAAATAATTCCCTGATGAAGTCGAATACCTCGGACTGATATTGAACAAGGGATTGACGGATAAAAAAATTGAACACAACTATTAATAAGGCCTATAGAGACTTATGGCAGAGGTGCCCACAATGGGTGGGGGGTCGTGACGCAAACTGTGTCATTGAAAAAAATTTTGGGGGAGGGGTTCGAGAAATAGTTTTTGTTTTGGAAGTTTGGAATATTTAATAGTTAAATAATAAAAATACTTTTAAAAATACCATATATTAAAATAAAAATCATAACAATTAGTTTTTAAACTTTACAGACATTTTAATATGATAAATAATTTCAGTTCATTTTGGAAACTGATGAAATAAATCGTAAAACGTTTTGCCGCGCAGAGATTTAGACCGCTGAATAAGGAGACGCGAGCGTGGGATACGGGTCGGGGGCTCATTTCATGTCTATCAAAAGACAGGGAGACTCATCGCCTTCACGTGGACGGAGAAGCGATAACAGATACCTGTCTCTCTATCTTGCAATGGTAAGATTACTCAACAGAAGATAGTTCTAGAAAATAGCGTTGCACTGAAGATTCAATATTTTGCCTTCAGTATATAAGTTTACTGTGAGTGATCAAGGTCGGAGCTGAATTTTGTATCTCGTCTTTTTTTCTTTCATGTTTTGCCGTTCGGGAATCTGCGTGATTTTTTAAATGGAGTGACAAATTGTATTGTAATTGCCTCATCCTCTTTCTTTTTATATTGTACACGTGAAGTAGGGGACATGTATCTAAGGTGCTTATCCTGTGAAATAATTTTTAGCTGCTGAAATATTATTTGAAAGCCAATTATATATTATAATTTAATCTCATTTAAATTTATCCTTGATAAGTAAAATGGATATACGTGATGAACATTCTTACTTTTTCGCATATGCGGTCTAAAGAAAACCGAGAAAAAATACCGACATTTTGAAAGAATATTTCGTGTCCCTGATACCGAAAGCTTGTTTTTAATTCGACGTCAGTCTGTCTGTCCATCTGTGGGCACCGATACTAGCTAAACAGATGAGTCAATTTCATTCATATTTCGTATTTTGAGTAGATGTTGATGCACGAGCTCTGAAATGTTTTAATTTTTGATATTTATATTATGTACCCTTTGTATTAAAGTATATTTTAAAACTTTTATCACACGCGGCTCAAATTTTTTTCTTTTGAGTTTGGTAAAGAAGCAGGAAATATATCTCAGCCGAATCATTACTTCAATTATTTATCCCATGGATCTTATTTATGCACTACATCAAGAGAGTTCAAAACTATTTCGTTGTGAAGATGTACCAAGCCGAGGGAGGTATTAGCTTTAGAAATCTTTAGTCTGTTAAATTTTGGAAGGACTACCTCTCTCACAGTCACCCCTTCTTCGTTTCCAAATGTCTTGACCCAGAGATGCTCTCTTGACACATCACTTTTCGCTCACTGTATCGTCCTTACCCTCTGCGTTCAAAAAAATTCGCCTACTGGATATTTCTTACGCAAAGTACTTTTTATCGTGCATGTAAAAGACAAAA
>NNCF01126889.1:40292-61017 GCA_002313205.1 Laupala kohalensis
TTTTTTTTGGGGGGGGGGTCCTTCCAAAATAGGGGGGGTCTGCGTCATAGGGTTTGGGGGGGCATCTCTGCTTATGGGCTTGTCAAACTATGCTTGGCAAATCATGGGGACTCAAACCAAAAGTATGTATTGGATACAATGGTCTTACTCATTATGTCATGTGCCACTTTATAGTGGTGGTACAGAGTTAATGTAGGTACAGTACGTGGAAGAAAGAACTTTACAAACTGCAAAGAGTAACTTGCATTAGTTTAACCAGAGCTTGAGGACAACTTCTACAGCTACAATGGAAATTCTACTTGACCACCCTTCTCTCCATCTTTGGATAAAAGGTGAGGCAAGGACTTGACATACTTATACGTAATGGCGCAAAAAATCCTGAAAGGTGCTATGGACACCTCTGTTTGTCCAGGGACAAAGCACTGGATCATATTTTACATAGGAATGCAGATAAGGTGATACCGAAGAGTTCAGAGTATAAAACATTGATTGTATCATATCCTGATTGCAGTTAACGGTATCTAAAAAGCAAGGATCTTTCTGGTTTACGGATGAATCTAAAACTACCTCGAGAACTGAAGCGTAAGAATTTGACTGAGATGGGTTCTCCTTCAGCCTGGGACAATACATCTCTGTCTTTCAAGCGGAACTGTTTGCCAAATTAGCCAGTGTAAAGGAAAATATAGACAAGATCTCTCAAGGTAGAAGAATCACTATACTTCCTGACAATTTATCGGTTTTGAAGTCCCTTGAGGGAAACAATATCAAGTCCAAATTGGACTGGGAATTCCTAGAAAATCTAAAGACACTGGCGTCATATAACTCAGTAGAATTGAAGTAGGAAGACACATGTGTATCTATGAGAATGAGAAAGTAGATAAACTATCGAAGAAAGGATTTAGTAATACTTTTATAGGACCTGAACCCAGACTACTGTTGTCCTATATGTATTTTCGAAGAGCAATTCACGACAGGATCAGGAGGAAACGTGAGGATTATTGTATTTGAAGTTCAGGACATCAACTTTTTCAACTGCACTCATTATAGAGGTGACAAGAAGCAGGGCACTAGAGCTGCTTAATATGAGTAGTGATTTACTTCATTGGACAGTTGGGCTAATACCAGGATACTGTAGACTAAGAGGACATCTCCACAAAATTGGTTAAATAGCCAATTCCTTATGTAGGAGATGCGAAAAAGCGGATGAGACTGTGTTTCATCTGCTCTGTGATTGCGAAGCACACGCAGTCATGAGAAAGAGAGACGTACACTACGAATTCATGCAATAACTTGAATACCAGGATGTGTCGGTCAGGAGGCTTGCGACCTTTTCAAAGGAAGCAAGACTCTTAAAAATTTAAAGGAAGGGAAGCACTGGTCGCAGTGTGTTGGACGAACATTGCCTTCCCTTAACACTAAAATGTAGTACAGAAAAGTATAAATAATTGTATATAATTTTTATATTCGATTTTTAGTGGAGTACTTGGAATACATTTAACAATACCCTTTTTCTTTCCTCAATGTTTCACATATAAGCGACGTGCAATACCTCCATACAGGAAGAAATATGTTCGCTTTGAAAGTTCTCGCTGCATGATCTCTTCCGTTTCGCCATGATCACCTACTGACCAACCCTAGCTTCTGCTTGTTCCCACAGGTGGCATGCTCTCGTCGACATACCTGCTGTAGCTGAGCAGATCGTCCATCGTGATGAAATACGAAATATTGCTGATAATGATAATCTTTTAAATAAGACATTGTTATTTGCGGGGGAAAAAATATTTTCTCCATTTACAGGACGCAACGTTCATCCAACGAAAACTGTTCAGAATAGAAAATATTTCGTCCGAAGTGTTCATGGGAATATTGTACGGTTTGTACGAAAAATTTGAAAAGTTTTATGATGAGTAGTCACACTCGACTGTGACAGAACAATCCACATCTCCCATATTTTCTGAAATGTCCGAGAGAAAGATCCTTTGAACATTCCGATACGTCGTATCGTCAGTACCTACGACCCATCGGCACTTTTTGGTAGTTTGTGCCGCGCATAAGGACGTATTTTGCGGTATTTGTGTTGTGTACTCATGAGCGAACACAATGATGTTCTCTTAAGATTCCTAAAATAATACTTTTGTTGTAAAACTATCCTCAGCTCTACACATCGAGAGTACTTCAACATCAGACGTGATAAGTTTTTGACAAATGTAAATAGGGCTTGCAATCCCCCGTTCTAACCTCCTCCTATCAATATGAACCCATAATCTCGTCTTTCTTCGTCTCTTTGTTTCATTATCTCCAGTTAAAATAACAATCACAACAACTTCCTCTTCACTTAACATTACCTGAAAGTTCTCTAGAGCTTGTGGTGTTCTAGTATCCTTCAAGACGAGCTTAACACGAGAAAGAAGCCGGTCTGCGAAACTGAATTGTGGGTAGTTCAGAAGTATCCTTACTGCACCCGCTGAGTACCCGCAATGATATAGAGTGTTATCCGTGTTCCTTATGTCTCTCAAATTCGATCCCATGACTGGATAGAGACAATACAGAGGGTTTGAAAAAATGGGTCTCTGGTTAATTCCGGTTGATGTGACTTCAGTATTCGAAACCCCACGTATACGAAACTCCATCAAACTTTTCAATTGTTGGAAATAGCTCTGAATGAACTGATGTATTCTATATTACTTTTTTAGCTGTTTAAGAAGGTAAACCCTGAACATTTTCAGGCATTAATAATACATGTAGATACAAGTAAACCGATATATTGTTTCAATATTTGAGTTTTTTCCCAATTAATTTTTTGATATCGGTGATGTTTGTGAAGTCGATTACCGGCAGTTTGAATGGCACTAAAAAGGTTTCCATACCATACAATAGTAAACAGACATTTTCATGGTGATGTTTTAATGAGTTTCATGAGTGAATTTGTAACGCTGTGTTTCATTCTCATCCAATTGTGTTTATAGTGAAACCCGTCTTTTCGTAGCGCAGAATGAGTTTCAGTGGAGCTCCTTCGCTGAAATCAAAGCAGGCAGGTTCGCTGCGGTGTCTTTCCGCTGTGAGAGCACAGCGAACGCCTGGCCTTTGCCGGCGGGTGGGGAAGTGTTGGTGAGTAGAGGGGGCGGGGAAGGGTGTGGAAGGGTGAGGCCGGGGAGCGGGGAGTGCTTTACTGCGGGCGTAAAGCCAGCACGTGCTGCGAGCGGACGAGCGGCCGGGAGGCGGGCGGGAGCGTGTTGCTCGTTTTGTTGCGTTCACAGCCTGATAATGAGCGCGTTTAGAGCGACGCACTCGCGACGCGCGCGCTGTCTGCGGAATGAAAGCTAGTGAGAGCTCAGTGGTTTCCGTAGCCAATTGGCGCTCCCGATCATTTGTTTCTTCGTTTTCCACTTCGGTTGAATTTGGGTGGAGCGCGTTGCGAATCATAGTGATTATGGGTGAGGAGTCTTCAAGTGCGTTCAAAGGCTTCGGGCGTGAATTGACTCAGAACTTAAAATGCGGTGGAACTGACAAAAAAAATTTTTTTTATCGTTATACGATTTTATATATAGAGGCTTTATACCCTCGCTTATGAAATAGATCAAGTACAGGAATTGGTTTTGTTGAAATACAAATATTTTCAGAAACACATTGGTCAGTGTAGAAAGTCCTGAGTTGCCTACATGTATCTTGTATCATGAATTAAAAACATTATTATGCGAAGATTTTGCAGACATACTAAAATGAGATAACCAATCAGTGGAGTGTATCGTGAAAGCAGTAATACAACGGTTATCCTGTATTTTATTTTTAAGCAAATAAACGTAGTAATAAAAGGTACCCCACGTTCTTTGGAGCAACAAGAGGTACAACTATATTTCAGGAGACTTTAACGAAGTTCATCGTCCCTTGAATAGCGTCACACAGGAGACAGATTATAAACTAATGACTTTTTCCATTGAATCATGGAAATGTCGTTAGCGGCAACGCGAAGGAAATCTAGGAACTTACCACAATTCGAATGCATTTTATATTTTATAATAGAAATAGTTTACAGTTAAAGTGTAAGATTGCGATCCCCAAAACAAAAAAAAAATCTTCACGATATTTGGTAATTGATTAGGTATAACGTAAGAGAAAAGGATGCATACAAAAGTTATCTTACAAATACGAAATAGCGATCAATTTCAATGTCTTTTGTTGATATCAGAAGTGATCTACATTATAAAGTACCAAAGATAAGTTATAATTTTTGGGAACAGAGGTTCCATTCTCATAAAAGCACTGGGTTTACTCATAGAATTTTCAGTAGATACCCCCCATATTTGATGTAATTCGTTAATATAATTTCTGTTTATTTCCAGATACTACGGTTAGATAAAGATCCGAAATGCTATCCTCAAATCCTTCCAACGCTTTTTCTATTCCTACAATTCAGTTTTGGAAGAGAAAGACAATGAAAACAAATTACTTTTAACACCTCGTTGAAAACAACCTGGGAAGTCTCTTTGAAGAAAATTAATATTGCGTTCTTATTATGTAATTCCAAATCAAATGATATCCCTTAAGTTCTTTAAAGCTGTCATCAACAGGGGAAATTACCGTACTTTCCCAAAACTCGCCGTTCCCAAATTCTTTCGGCAAAAATACGAGAATAATGACTATTTTGTGAGCGTCCGTGTGTGTCATTTTAGAATATTGTTCATAAAAAATATGAAAAATATAATTTTCCGATACTCGCCATTATGCTGTATTATCCTCTATTTTTTATCTTAATTTGATTCACGTGTCTGTAGTAAGTAAAGTTCCTGTAAGAATATCATCTGCTATTACTTTTGAAGGTGGCAGCTATTCGAAACGAGTACTAAGAGTAATAAATCCTCAGTACTAATGAGTGTTCTAGGTATTGAACGCCAGAACACGCGAACTATCCCAACCATCTGGACAACAACAAAATAAATAAAATAGAACCAGATAAGTGGTTAATGAATAGCAAATTTTTACCAGAAACAGAAGGCTTCATAGTATCAATGCAAGACGGCGTCACATCAACCAGAAAGTACAGGAAAATAATCCTAAAAGAAACCGGAACCAAACCAAAGAAACCTCGAGCATATCCTTGGAGGTTGCACACAGTTTGCCCAAAACGATTACACATCAACACGTGACAACATGGAGAAAATCCTTCTGGAAATTGCCAAAACACTGAACTGCATTAAGAACCCCATATCGCCAAACCATCAGCATATACCCGAACCAGTCCTGCAAGATGATTTGAACTCAAATATTTTGTACTGGGACAGAAGCATCCTCGCAGACCTTACAACAACTCACAACAGACATGATGTTATCCTTTGGAAAAGAAAAGAATCAAAAGTGTACTTTATCGATTTTGTCATTGTAAATTACAACAATCTAAAAAAACGACAAAATATCAACAACTAGCCTTTGAAGTAAAAAAAAACTCTGGAATGTTCTGGAAGTTATCATAGTGCCTATCATTCTATGTATCCCAACCCCTAGTTGACTCCATTAAAAAACTCGGAATCAATACCAATGCAATATAATGAGACTGCAACACAGCGTCCTCTTGTCGTCAGCCAACATTACCAGACAGTTCTTGATCGTGAAATAGATTCCTCCATCCTGCAGAAATTGACTTAATAATCCACTGCAGAGAAAAAAACCAACAAAAGTTGAGAGAAATATGATGATGATGATAATAATAATAATTCCTTGGTGATATACCCACATTATGTACTATTTAACCTGTGAAAACTGAGGTTCATTTATAATAATAATAATAATAATAATAATAATAATGGGAGTCAGCGTGACTCAGTGGGTAGAGGACTGAGTTGCTTGCTAATGGATGGCCGGGGATCGATCCCCGGTGAGGTGGGGATTTTCATCACGGCTAAACATTCAGACTGGCTTCCAGGCCTATTCAGTCTGCTATAAAATGAGTACCAGGATCGAACCGGTCGGAGCGCGAACTCCTTCTAGTGTCGGGGTCAAGAAATTGCACGAAGGTCAAAGCCCACAAAGGGCTGTAGTGCCAGATAAGAATAAGAATAATGGTGGTAGATCATTAGAATGATAGGTTTGTAATTGAAAGAGAAGAAAAGTTATGTAGATTTATTTATGCATTATGCACAATATCATGTGATGTTGATTGATGCAGACATGACGTAAATAATTAATTATAAGCCCCTTCGATATCTCAAGATAAGCGCTCGCTTGCCACAGAGATATTCCGAATTCGATTTCCGGTGGGACCAGAAAAAATTGTTGCTATTCACTTCTATGTCTCAATTCGTAGCTGTGATGATTGAAAAGTTTACCCTCTGCGGCTTACCTCCGCAATACGGCAACCTAGATTCTGTCCAGACGCTGTTCTCCCCAAAACGCTTGTGTCTAGTGAATAAACTCACGTAGGGGCTTACTAGCACTCTTCATCGTGGTCCTTAGTTGGCGGAAATAAGAAACACATACATACAAATAATAATAAACATCATAGTAATAGAAATTAAACCGACCATTTAATGTAAGTAAAAGAAAATAATTTAGTGCAACACAAAAGAAATAAAATAAACATAATTACAAAGTAAAGCAAAATTTAAAATGAAAATCCAGAAAATGTACAAGTGAGAGAGACATGAAGGCTTTGGGTCTGTCTGTTGATGATGCTCATCAACGAAGTACGTGGCGCCTCAAGATTAGGAAAGCCCACCCCGCGTAACAGGAAGAGACGAGGACGAAGAAGAAGAAAATGTACTGTACAAGTGACTGAATTACATGTAGAGTAAATGCACCAGCTCAACAGTGCATCCGAGCTCGAGACTTTAAGATTTGGAACCAAATAGCAAGGCTTCAGAGCACTTTTTCGCACTGGCTTTTATATTGACGCAATATTCATTACCTTCTTAATCAGAAAAGGTGTGATCTATGCAGTTCGTGACGGAAATGAAGCAATAAGAGCGGTCGTTGAATCAATAGGTTTGGTCACACGTCTGTGTGAGAGTATTAGAACGTGCTACATTGAAGATAGGTTTGATGAAATTATAAATTTTCGTCAAAATATTATCAAGCATGAAATTTCTTTTATTATGTTTTTTCATGGATCGTGGCTTTTATTGTTTGATTTATGGTTTCAACTAATAGACGATAATTTTCCGCATTTCTCTTGTGGTCGTCACATAATCCACACTAATATATAAAAGCATAACGCGAAAGTGTATCTGCTTGCTACCTGATCACAACTAAACCACTGAACTGACCGTGATGAAATAGATAGTTTAGATGTCCAGGATGAACATAGGCTAATTTTTTTTTTTTTTAATGTATGATAAGAAAATTGGAAATGGTTTTTGACAATAAATGTCGATAAAATCGAAAAAAAGAGTTATATTTGCTTACGCTGCATAATTGGTTAGATATAAGTGTCAACTATGCCTGGCAATATTGTTTGCCTTAAAGAGTTCTACAAAAAATCCGCGACATCATATGTCTATCTACAAAAACTAACCTAAATTATCGATAAAACATTATTAACAATACAAGTGTTAAAATACTTCAATGTAAGAGCGGAAAAACTCAAGCATCATCAAATGTAATGGATTATTTGTTTTGTGCATATAACAAAGATAAAAAAGTCTTTAAAGCGTAACATTTCGACCAATAGTGTAGATTTTACAAGAATTTTAATGAAATGGTGCAGTCCCGTCGTGCCCCGGAAGCGAAAATTCGACCGGCATAGCTTCCGTGAGACGGTGTAGTGTATCCAGTTAAGTTTTGAATTAAATTTGTACTGTTATGAATTTGAAAAGTTATATTGTTGCACATGTTTTTAAAAACTTATAAGTAAAAGTATTTTGATTTTACAATATGAGTAGATTTTATTTTTCTGAGTAAAAGAAGATTAGCCTAACACGAAAAATCCCGGGCAACGCAGGGTACCCAGCGAGTAGAAAATAAGAAACATAGGTTCCAATAGAAATATAAAATAAATCACTTCAGCAATGATCTGTTGAAGCATTTCTCTGAATACTAGATTTCAGGTTTTAAATCCAATAAACGTCGATTGTTTAAGATGTTATTGTGGTAAATTATTTTGATGTGTTAGATACTTGCCAATGTGTAATATATAAATAACATATAAATATAGGCAAATAATTTTAATAGTATGTAAGACGATGTGGTGTAATAATATGCAAAACCTCCAATACAAGTAACTATTTTTGTCTCCTTTCTCAGTTCCCGGCCCACATATCGCCTGCTGGTTCATTCATTTTTGATACTTCAACAAACAAGTTTGTTGTAGTAATTTTAGTAATATTTGTTCTTAAAAAATTGCCAAGGAAACAGAAGAATCCGACCAAGATAAAAAAACGTAACTGGGCTTATGTTTTATCAATTAACAGAAATAAGAGTAAATTAGAAAGGTTCTGAGTTTAAGATGCGTAGAACCAGAACATTTATCCTTGTTAAATTTAGTAGGAAATAAGCATTCATCTTTAAATGACGATAAAATTTAATTAAAGAAAAATAGAGTTAGATAAAAAAGATAAATAACACTATCTTATTCCTATTTCACGCTATGGATTTAAATTTCACCTGGCCGTTGACGATGTAAACTTCCCTCCCCGAGTAGGTAAGTTTAAAATCTGGTATATGATTGTCGGCAAGATTTTAAAGGGATAAGTTACGCAAATAAATAATTTTCACTTTTCTATGCGAACGTCCATATATATGCAGATGCATTGAACTATGTTCATGTCAGATTTAATGTATAATATGATCTTGACTGCTAGTTTTATACGTTTGATACTAATTGCCGAGTGCAGATACGTACCATATATTAGTAAGTGGCACCGATCGACTCAATAGTGTAAGTAGTCCATTCTGCTTTCACGCAAGCGTCTTGACTCATGAACTTGTTTCGTCTCATTGTTAGACCCCTCAATTCGATCATGGAATTTTAGACACAATATTGTGACATTTAATAATGTAAGAACTAATTATATTGGCCATTATTTTTTAATTTTTGTCATAAATAATGATGATTTCCCATTTGAAATAGATTAAATTAGACACAACATTTAATAATTAAAAAGAAAAGAATTGTTTGTGTAAGAGTATGACTACAAGTATTGCCTGACAATTATTTTTTAATTTGCGACACAGTATATTGAAAAGGTTTCCTCCAAAATAGCCAATGCACATTATCTGCTAAAATTATTTAAATGCTGAATACATTTTTATCACTAACAATTTTGTTATACGAGCAAACATTTTTTATGTCTTCATGTTACTGCTCCGGAAATTTTTCAGCATTCTCCCACCAAACCATCTAACACATCAACTTTCCCAGCGTCTCTCACTACACATACCTTCGTACCTTTTTGGTAGAAAGCTGTGAAATGGTTAGCTTTTCAGTGTCGACTCGACTTCTTCTGTAGACTTTGCACTTTTTTGCCGTTTCGTACACCAGCAAATTTTAAAAAAATGAATTTTTTAATATTAATTCTTAAAAATTACGTGTTTTGTGAAGGTAGAGGGTAAGTATAGTTATCAAACAATCTTGAAGACGTGTAATTTGTCTACTATTCATTTTTTTCAGTAGGCTTCATTTTTTCATCTATAATGTGTACTAAAAGTTCTTACGAATTCCTGATGGTTAAATGGGCATTTGCCTTCTATTTCGAGGTCCTGTGACGGAGCATCAGGCCACCAGGTCATGAATAGCTGAACCAATGAGACCGAGTTGGTTATCGGATGCACCAGTTATTGACGTCATCAGCTACCCATCTGTTTCAGATACGTGACACCGTGGAAACGTATCGTATTGGCTAGTCAGTTATTGATCGATTTTTTCTTCTTTGGTGGAGTTCCGTCAACAAATCCCGCATCTGCGGCGCTTCGAGCGACTTCCTTTACATACTGTCAGATGATGAAATGTTTTTGACGGTGAATGTCTTTTTTGACAAGACTCTTTCCGTACGGATAAAAGGGCTCTAATGACCCAGACATTAGCGAGCCCTAAAGTCCCATTAAAAAAAGTACGGATAAAACCGGATTGTGTGAAAGGAACCTTCAGCTCACTACTGAATTTCCCTCAATTATGACTTTGTCTCAATGTCCAGGAGCGTCATTTCACATTTTTATCCGGCCGGTGTGTGTGTGTGTGTGGAGACACGCAAAGAAAACAGTGTTTTCTAGACTTCGTAATTCTGTATTATTATTATTATTATTATTATTGTTGTTGGAAAACATAAACCATCTTACTACTTAGAAAGAAAATAATGTCATTTTTATATTTAATTAGCATTTTATATATTTTGCACATACTAATTCATTAGATATCTACCTTATATAATGTAAATTCTAAGGTGCCAACAATATTATTTTCTTGCAAATGAAATTACTCACTTGACAAATAGATGCCTGAACTAGCTGAATTTATGTTCGACCTCGTAGAAGGGACAGACGATATTTATTGCTTATTTAAATTAAATAACCCTGATTTCAGTAATGCTAATGTTATAAGAAATACGTTTACAATTATATTTGGTTCCATCTCTTTCATGAAAAATCTATTAAAAAGGTGCTCATTATAGAAAATACTTCTGCTGTTCTGACGGAATTCTGTACAGAGTAATTTA
This sequence comes from Laupala kohalensis, assembly GCA_002313205.1. Lineage (NCBI taxonomy): Eukaryota > Metazoa > Arthropoda > Insecta > Orthoptera > Trigonidiidae > Laupala > Laupala kohalensis. The sequence continues at coordinate 50,933 of NNCF01126889.1, forward strand.
CATATTAGACAAAACAATGGAGTGAATCTAAATCAGTTCATTTCGTGGACCGTTAATTACAAGGCACTGTGCAGATTGACGCCAGTGCCTTGTCTTTCGTAAGTCGTAATACTGTCTTCTGCGAACTAACGCGAACCGTGTACCATCTTTGTCTTGATAGACTACTTCCTCCCTCCAGATAGTTACTCTCTTTCCACCAACCCTTCAACCGTACAACGCTCCATTTATAAAAATCGTTGAGTCGCTGCGTCCCTTCTGGTGAATGTCGCGTCATCACTTCAACGCAAGCTTTCTATGTTCCTTTTGAAGTCGATTGCGCTCGCTGATATGACGATGATAGTGACTGGCTCCTCGACTCATCGAGTTAACTCCGGAGACGAGACGTCTATGCAAAGCACAGATTCGTTACAATGGTTTTCTCGTGAAAACTCTTGGACTTTTGTAGGGACGTCCTCCTTTATTATTAGTACAATTAGTACCTATTGCCCCTCCGGTGACTCAGGACTAGCATGCTTGCTCGTCACTGAATCACCGAGGGTGCAATTCCGGAGGAGTCAGAAAAAATTTGTAGCTTTTCACTAATGTCCCAGTTTATATAGCTCTGACAATTGAAAAGCGAACCCTACTTCTACTATCCATCTCCAACCACTCTTAGTATCATTAACTCTTGCTATTACTAACTACATAGTCCTACCAACACTACGTGGGCCAAGTAGTTGGTAAATCCAGCTAACCGGTCCACCTTCTAACAATAGACCTACAACTCATCTTCTACCTCTTGTCACCCCATGAAGATAAGCTTCACTATCACGCTACATTTCCCATTTACAAACACTACAACCAAAAAAATTCGTATCTACAATCTATTTATGAAAAGTTTCAAGATTAGCATATATCTAAAAAAAAAGTAAATCTACACACATAACAATGCACTCTGTTGAAAAGGGCGAAATTGATGGTACAATTAAAGTTCTGCTGCGTATGACGGAAGAAAAGTATAGTATCTTACACAAATATTAACTTTTGCTTACACCAAATATTATCTTACACCATATGAACATTTTTGGCTGATATGGTATCAATTTTCGGAACTCTCCCACGCTACTTACAATGCTTTGAACATAACACGTGCGGTTACTTAAATATTATGAAGTCCAAGTCAAGAATGCGTTTATGCGTACTCGGGTGATGGATTGTTTGGTGTGCACTGAAAGAATAACACGTATCATAAATTTGAGCTCTTAGAAACTCCTTCATAATTGTTAAACAGAAAAGTAAAAATGTTGTAGTCGATCATCTTGCTTTCATGTTTTAACATAGGTATCTTTAATCAAAAGTAGTTTCCCGTGTATTTCACGTGATAAATGTTCCATTCAAAAGCTGCAAACATGTGTGTTATATATACTTTTTTTTTCAAGAAGTAAAATAGATATACATGAAAAATAATCACATGAATCTCTATTTTAGTTCTAGGTAAAAGAAAAGTGAATGCTTCATTTCATTGCTGGCATACATTTCGGAACACTATATTTATTTATTTTTAATTGGTCGAGCGGCTAGCCTAGGATGCTTTCCAGTAGAATCACTCTCGAACGGAATATTGATTCCCAAGGATCAAGTAACTTCACTCCTTTTCGTGATAACATTTAAATATGATTACGTTGGGTACAGGGGATATAGTGCACAAAATTAATAATAATAATCATAATCATAGTATTTAAATATGAAATATTTATTTTCCTAGAAATTACAATAAATGTAAATGCAGAAAATTGGATCGCAATAGGACTCATATGCAGTGTGTAATTTTAATTGTACTATTAGGGTCCAGCAGTCGATATTCAAGTAATTTAAAACGGTATAAGGGAAACAGACGTTTGCGACTTATATATTGACTTACCCTCGTATATAGAATATTTCTCAGAAACCATTCATTTTTTAAAAATATTTTGTGTACAGCAGGTGTAATCATGGGTGCACCCAGAATTTATTTATGGGGGGGGGTGCTTGAGGAATGTGAACATGATAGGTTATAAATGAAAGCGATGGGTAAAAACCTAAAGATCCGAAGTCCTGTAAAAATACGCGATCGGAAAGACGATGTAGAGATGACGAACATCAAAGATTTAGACAATTTAAATGTATATAGGAACTAACTGATAACCTGTTTTTTGTCTTTTCGTTGTTCCCGTGAGTTTAGTTTTATTCGGAAAAAAAATTCAATCTATCTATATTGTAAGATCAAAGTACGTTTACTAACTGATTTTTAAAATCATATATAGCATCCTAATTTTTAAAATTTATAATAATACAGATTTAGTTCGAAACTCGACTGTATACACTATACCCTCTCGCAGGAGCTGCGCCGGTGGAATTTTCATTACCTAGGCAAGACGCGGCTGCACAATTTCATTAAAACTCTCGTAAAATCTAAAGTATCCGTCAAAATTTTACGATTTACAGACGTTTGATTAATGTTTATTTTTGTTTGTTAAATGCACAAAACAAATAATCCATTAAATTTGATGATTGATTTTTTCCTTCTTACATTACTTTCTTAATTTGAAGTATTTTAACACTTGTATTTTTAATAACGTTTGATCGATAATTTAGGTTAATTTTTGTAGATAGACATATGCTGCCGCGGACTTTTTTGTAGAACACTTTGAGGCAAACAATATTGACAATCATAGCTGTCACCTATTTGTAACCTTTTAGGCAGCGTAAGCGAATATAACTATATTTTTCCCGATTTTATTGGCATTTATTTAAAAAAACCATTCCTATCTTTCTAATCAAAAATTTTAGAAATAAAAGTTGGGCATCTAAACTATCTCATTTCCAAATTTCATCACGATCAGTTCAGTTGATTAGTTCAGATCATGTAGCAAACAGACAGACACACTTTCGTGTAACGCATTTATTTATTAGAATGGATGAAGTCTCCTCAGTGGCTTACGGTGTCTGCGTGATCGCTCAAATTGACGACGAAATTGGTGGCGATCAAGTCATCCCGGGTTCAATATCCAGGTGGAGCAAGATAAAATTTGTAGCTTTTCATTTCCATGTCTCAGTTTAAATAGCTGTGATGTATGAAAAGTTCACCCTCTGCGGATAACAACCACCCTCTGCGACTAGCCACAGTTGTAATACTCGGATACAGCAATCTGGATTCTATCTAGACGCTGTTCCTCCGATGTGTCTAGTGAGTAAACTCACACAAAAACTGAGCCTTACTGACACTCGTCATTGTGGTCCTTAGCTGACCGAAACGAAATACATACATACATACATTAGAATGGATGAGTACGTCCTTGGTAAGAAACCGCTCTTTCTAGGAAAAAGCAACTTATAGAAAAAATATTTAAAAGAAGTCTGTATGATCGATTTTTCAGTATATACATCTTTCTAATAGTTCTGTTGACTGAGTGACGTATTGTAGATTATATGTGACTATCAGTCGTTACAAAGGTGCCAAATATTCTTAAAAGACTTATTTCCTGGAATGACTTTCTCGCATCAATTGTTGTTATATAGCAATGTTAGACATAAATAAATTTTCGTCCCTTTGTTCGTTATGGCTTCCTTCTGCCAATTCGAAATCAAGCGGTGACCAAAAGTTTATTTACTCGCCACATTTGAGAATTCGTTATTGACCAATATTCTGAAATAATTGAGCTTTCTGAAATCGGAAGCTAGTTTGGAATCGAAGCAAAAGAAATTGGAATTGATATCAGAATTGAAAAATAAATCTATCATTATCATCAATACTTCAATTAATTGATCTTATTAAATCTTTTGTATGATAATTTTGCAAAAGTTTTTTGATAAAATTACTGAACAATAATCACCAATAGTCTGTAGACTAGAGACTCTAGAACTACACTTGCAACAGACTTGTAGGTTGATTAAATTATACTGGAACTCACCAATTGTCCGGTATTTGTTGGATCACATTTTTCTCTCGACGCATCTTCATCAGTAATCAGACTTTCTGCTTCCAAGCGTAATTGCTTTTTTCACTCTCTTTATCAACATCAACTCTATTAATTGAATTATTTAAAAAAAATCGGTTAATAGCCATTTTATAATTAAATCTATAGACAGTAACCTTCACTGCACGAGAAGACCACTCCGCACTCGGTGAATGCAGGTATGATTGTCACTACTGTCTTTCTGCGAACATGATCGCTTTGCCGGATCTTTCTCATTCCACACGCGTGGAACGATATGCCTTTCGCTTATGACCCAGCTACGGCGCCGTGAAGTCGACAGCTGCCTTTTGATCGTCGCGTTGTAGGGACTTATCACATTCGGCGTTTTGATGATATATCGGTCTCTGGACGAAACATGGAATTTGGTATGACCCTAAGATTGCAGTGTATGTTTCCGTTCAAACGGCAGTTAAATAGTGTTTTTCAAATTGTTTTAAATATTCTCAGAGGCATTACTCAGGAATAGGGAATATTCGGTACTCTTTAATTTTGTATCTTTATAGATTTTTATCATGAATTTTGATTGAATTTTTCGCGTGAGTATATAACATAATATTTCACACAAGTCACAAGAACTACTAATAATTGAATAAAATATTTAGTTATATTTATCCCAGAATGATAAACTGTCTAGCAGTAGAGTAGCATGAAACATAAACATATTATGAAAATATGTATTTATAATAGAAAATCGGCCCTTTCCGAAGGGAACCCCGACCGCAGGTTCTAAAAATATTTTTAATTGTATTTGGAAGAACGAGAAATTTTCGTGATATCATCTCAAGGCGTAAAAGTTTTGGAAATGCATCTGCATGAGGGTAGTGTTTGAGGAAGGTCTCTCCCTGAGAGGAAAGTCTCATGAATGGGAGCTGAATGTAAGCTGATCTTTCTGTTTATGTTGCGAGATTTACAGAGGCCTTGTTAGAGCGAGGAATTCGTGGCTGGAATCTGGGTTCGTCAAAAATTTCTGAGGTTAATTGTTTACTCGAAGTCGCAAAATTTGCATAATCTACATGTATGTCTATAAATCAGTTTTGATCATAAGATTATGCTCTAGGCAGTTTCGATTACAGTTGGTACAGTTTTTTTCAGTTTTGCAGAATAATTCTTAAATAGATACTTGGGGGGGGGGGGCTTTATCCCCCTTTCCCCTCCCCCTGGGTGCGCCCGTGGGTGTAATATGTATTGCATAAGTGGTTCACTTGAAAGATTGGGTTTAGATCACCGGCTAATCGTCTGTAATCATAATAATTATCACTAATTATAATAATTATTGTTTGTGCGTGTTTTGAATAAATCGAATCTTCTGTATCCAAACAAGTTGGTTTTGAAGGTGTGCAATTTGATTACCTCGTCATTGTAAACCTGAAACGGTAAGCGGTCTTGTTACAGATGTGACTTTCGAAATTAATTTCACATCCGGTTGTTCTGTGAATGTGAACTTTCATCGCTGCATTAGCTTAAGTTACATATGTCTCAAGTATTGGATGCTATTTGATAGATGAGTATATTAGTTTTGTGAACGTCTTTCTAGAATGTAAGGAATATATCCATAACATATTTTTATCAACATTCTCTATCTTCTCAAAACATTTTTGCATTCAATCACAAATTGTACAACATTTCGGTAACCCGATTTCTCTTTAACACTTCAACGAATATTTTGACATTCTTGCATGTTTTGATAATTTAGTTTGGTAGAGCCATTAACGAAGAAAAGAGAGACATGATAATGAAGTTGTGGAAAATCTTTGTTTTGAGTTTCATTTCTCATATTATAATATTTATTAACATTTCCAAACGTATCTGAGAAATGATGTGCAATGGTTTTGCACCACAAGATTAAAAATATTTTCATGACGAAAAACATTTTGCTATTAATTATATTTTATGTATACTAGACATAATTTTGAATTCATTGAAAAACGTAATAATAAATACTCTAACGTCAGTTAGCGTAGAATGTGACTCGGCAATTTGGACATCAGAATTCTTTTCGATTTTATATATACTCTCTTTTATGTTTTTTTTTTTCCTTTTGCACATTAAACAAGAGAAAATATTTCTTTTCATTAATGAGAAATGATTTATTCCTAATAAAAAAAACCTCTTATCATTTACCTGAAGGTTTTGATTTTCTTCCTTATCCGGCACATATTTCGGAGAAATACACAATGAATAATACAAATAATGAATCATGAAGGCGAGCTCTCCTCCTAATTCCTCTATCTTTGCAATTTATCTCCCAACTTACGACTATAAATGTTCGCTTTGCTTGCCATGTCTCTGTTTTGCTCGCGTTTTTCCCTCTCGAACAAGTCCATTTTCTATCGCCTTGCTACATCATCAGCATTCGCAATGCGGAACATAAACAAGAGACGCGTCACATTGGCCATTCTCGTGACATAGAAAGGTTTGTGATAACCTGCGTCATATGTTCTCTTAACGAGATTTCTATCTGCATCACTACTACTCAGCTGCATTGACCTGATGTACTTAAAAAAATGCAGGAAGTTAATTGTGAGCTGTTGAGGTCGTAACGAACGATTCGTGGAAATGAAGTACACGACCCAGTGAGATGCGGCCGTATCTATGTGGCTCATTGCCAACAAACATGTCGTAAAGGCAGCCTTGCCTCGCTTTTTTTTGCAAGTGTTTATTCCATGACAGCGAGTCAAATGAATACAGAGTGCACGGGTGCTGGCGAATGTGGAGAGTTCATGGTTCTAATACCAATTCATTCTTAGAATTTATTCCATCTATATGAGGAGATACTTATGCAGCATTACTTAGTGATCATATATGCTTGAATGATATTAAGTAGTATAATGAAATATTTTATCATCTTCCATGGAAAGTTAATGTCAACTAGTATTTACTTCATTATTTAACTAGGAATGTATATGAGGGTAAGTAGTTTTTATTTTGTGTTTGGAAAAGTAAACCTGGTATATTTTGTGACGGATCAATTTCTCTGAAACGAAACAAAAAGTGCTGATACGCGTTTGTATCACGTATCTGTTGATCATCTATAAGATTGCAGATCTACCGCTCATGACTCGTCATAGATGGACGTTTAGACGGGGTAATTGTAAACAAGTAATCTGAGGAAGACAAAGAAACTGAAAGATGATAAAAAACGGGAAGTCGATGACGCTGTACATGAAACACAACAACTGATTCCAGCATTTAATAAAACACAACCTTATGAAAATTGTGTTATAAGAATATAGAAATTGTAAAATTACTGCAGTGCGTTTATTGCACTACAGAGGGTAAATATTTGTAATATTATTGATTGTATTAAGGTAACAGAAAATCATTGGTATTATCTTCTAGGAGTTTTGTAGGCTCCACACTTCTATGTCTACATTTACCCCTCGTTTTTCGGATTATAAATTTTTGCTACGAGTTTCACGAAATTTCGTCGTAAAATAGAAATGTATTACTGAATTAACTCTTAATCCCATTTAGTACGTTTCAATTGTATATCTTAGTTTATTATCATATCTTAGTTTTGTTGGTAGGTAGGTGGGGTTTGCTTGTAAGTGGTTTACATACATTTATTCTTACCATAACTTTTATTATCTCTCAAGTTAAGTAAACCGAATACACAACTAGTAACTAATTGTAATCAATCATCCTTAATTTTTACTTAAGGATGATTGATATCTGAAGATACTAAACTGGATTAAAAGAAGGGCAAAATTTTCCGATAAAATTTTCAGAAATGTGGAAGACAATCTTCTAGAGGAAGTAACATATTTAGAACCAAGCAAAGGAGTAAGAAAACACGTTTCATGTATTTCTTGTGTCAATAAATTCTGGGAGATGAACTGGAGGACACTGAAATATATTGATAACAAATTGATAAAAGAATTGGACGAAATTCGTTCTAGCTGATGACAAATTTTCTTTTACTACAATGACAATGACTTATACCAATACTGTCACTCTTTCCATACTTCTCGTTAGGAGAGAATTCGTTAGTCGAGAACCCCCTAATCTTTAAATTTTCCCATTTATACACAATAAACATGTTAACACGAAAAAAAATTGCTGTTGGGTAAAAAAACAAAAAACGTTTAGAAATTTATAAGTCCAAATGATGATAATTATGGCGTTCACTTGAATAGGGTATCCTATTCGTGAGTTCCTACCGCATAATAAATTCCAACGGACAATATTCATAACTACGATTTGAATTTAAAATAAAAGAGGTTACAATACGTGTTCGTTAAGTAGACAAGTAATTTCAGTACACCCCTTGCAAACTTTCGGTTTTTACACAGTTAAAAAATAAATTTAATTGCTGGGGAGATGAATGAAGAACTCGTTGTTATGATAGTATGTCTGTCGTATTGGAGTGTAGAATGAAAGCAGTTACTACCAAAAATGCAAATAATCTTGAGGATTTGAACACATTAACAAAGAGATAACACTAATTTTATTTCCTTACCACTTCAAGGGTTATTGTCGTTGCTTATACAACTCAGCAATTCGTATTAACAGTTCACAACTCGCGTACTTTCGCATGTACAAAATACAACTCGTATTGTTGATCGTATATATCGTACGACTTTTATAAAATATTATTGGTAAGAGTGGAGTTGATGTTTGGAGCATGTGTATAGCTTTCGCCAGAGATAGACAAACTGAGATGAAATTAACTACTTTTCTCACATTGTACAGTGACGGCTCATTTTTGCTCGTTTCAGGTAGATGAATAAAACAAAATTTGAACAACTGTTGAAGAGCGTTCCGTTACCGAGATAGTAGCTCTCCAAAGTGTGTGAGCGTCCCACCTCATTCGCTCCTTGTCATAATTAAGTTTTAAATTGTATACTTTGCTGATCTGCTGTATCATAACGGTAGACCGTAAAACCGTGATTTAAGTTCTGTTTTATTTGTCTCGGAAAAAATGAGTCGCAACAACAGGTTAGGAAAGGTCGACAATCTACGAGTCAGTTATTTCTTCTTTGGCGAAAACTTTACTTGTAGTCATGTATTGAACAAATCTTGAAGAGACTGAGAATATAACCGAAATGTTAGCACTTATTTAGACCAAAGGGTCAAGTATTGCCAAAATGATGCTACCATCAGCGTGCTGCTGCCCCTGCGATGGCGGCTCCGTTGGCGAATTCGCGGCGCCCACCGGATACCTGCGCAGGTGGCGGCAGAGAGAGCACGCGGCCGCGTCGAATGAAGACGCTCGCTGCACACTCACGGACACTGCCTGCTTCACAGTGGATCCAAGTGTGCATGTGAGGGACACAACAGAGAATTACTAAACGGTTGGAAAATCAAATAAAGACAGACTGACATAAGCATACATTCTTATACTGAAGGTCTTGTAACTTACTTAGGGAAAATGTATCCTAAGGGGAAAAAACATGAACAGGAACGCACTATTAGTTTATTTTAGTAGCAGTAAATTTGTCCTCAACGTGGTCATAGGCAGTTTGTAACTGCTCTTTTGACAAAAAATTATTAGTAAATTGTTTGTATTGCCAGTCTAACTGGCTTCATGTTGGTACAGGACTTGTATTCAACGTAGCCAACGCTTTTACTTCGCCATCGTCCATAAGAGTAATGACAAGTGTATCTCACGTTTTGTTGCCAGTACTTTCGGATTTATATAAATCTATTGTCAACATCGGCCATCAAATCAATTCACTTGTTCTTGTGGCGCTTTTCTGTTCTTTCTCCATCGAGCGTATGGAACGAATATCTTGTGTCTTAGTTTGTTGTATCATTAATTTACCGCAAATACTCGCTTTTGTGACCACTATTATGATTTATTACCTCCACGCGATTGAGTTTCAAGGGTTTATTTCGTAGAAGTTGACAATTCATGTTAGGCAGTCAATTTGCATTATTTCCGGTTAAGTTACATGATTTTGAGTATAAAGTGATCTTCAAAGAGCGGAATAAAATATGATTCTAACGTAACAAGACACTAATTGAGTTTCTTACTGGCCATATAAATTTTAACACACACATATACATATATATATATATATATATATATATATATATATATATATATATATATATATATATATATATATATATATATATATATATATA
>NNCF01126889.1:68809-89563 GCA_002313205.1 Laupala kohalensis
TGGATATATTGAGTTCGTTATTTTACCAACTTCTGAGAAGTGAGAATTAAAGAGATTTGCGAACTCCTGAGGATTTGTTACGATTTTGCCATCGTTTAGTACAGAAACATTTTCTTTCCGGTTTTCAGAAGTTGACGTGTAATTTTTAACAATATTCCACATGGCTTTCATCCGGTTGTTCGATTTTAGTATATGCCTGTCGTTTTCCATTACTTTAGCTGCATAGACTACTTTTCGAAGAATAGTCTTATATTTACGAAAATAATTATGGAATTCGGGTGGTTGGTTATAGCGTTTTGAAAGATAATATAAACGGCGTTTGTTTTTTGAAGAAATCCTTATCCCTTGGGTGATCCATCTATTGTATTTCTTTGTGTTAATTAACTTGCGTTTTATGGGAAAGCTAGAGTTGTAATGTTTTAGGAATATTGAGATAAATACATTGAATTTGTCGTCGGTGTTTTGGCAATTGTAAACATCTTTCCATGTTTCTTCACGCAAATAATTTATAAATATGGATTTATTTATGTCATTATGTCATAATAATTAATTTTCTGTATTATCATAATATTAACAAATTTTTCATGACCACGCGGAGGAAAATAAACTAATTAATTATCTGGAAAATATCAGACTTGAAATTCATTACCCAGTTTACTATGGAGAATATCGTCCATAAACTTCATAATTTTAATCAGACCTTCCACCAGCAATATAAACTGTCGTATTTCGTACACTTCCAATGTTTGAACAGGAAATAAAAAATTGGTGGGAAAAATATCAAACTTCATTCTTTTTAAGTTTGCACTATACCGTTACATCTATTGACATAAAATTTCACCGATATCATACCCCTTCCCTAAAAAAAACGCCCCGTAAAAAGTGCTGATCGGCCAATTACAAACGTAAAGTTTGTGTTATTTTCCTTAGGTCAGGGTAGATCTGTTTTTAGAATACTTTTTGTTAAGCAGAATATATACAATTACTTAGTCTTTAATTCAAATCTCAAGGACTAATAGTTCTTGTGATAATAATTTTTTCCGTTTACGTATACAAATGCAAAAATTAGTGTGTCCCTTGTAACAAAAGTGGCCGCCATTATTATTAGAAAAATGGTTCGGTATAAAAGTAATTTTTTGGCTTCTTGTCAATAACAGTAAAATATTAATTTATTTCAACCTGGTCAAGTTTCTCTATGTTAATGAATGATTCAAGGGAAAGCCGCTTCTAAGAATAGGCTCGCTTTGCTAGCAGAGAGCGTTATTTCCAAAGACCTATTTGGAGTAGCGCCCCAGCGATCTCATGGACATGGTGTGCAATCCACCGTGGATCTTCGCTTCAGAAAAGCTCTGAGCATCCATTATGAAGAATGTAGAGGAAATAGGTATTTTTGAGTTAATTTCTCTCAATTTGAGGATTTTTTTCATTCGTTTCACGAACGACTAGTAGAAGTCTGACTTCCTGGACAATAAAACGTAGGATGTAAGATAGGATTAACGTAGCATACATATGTAAAACTTATGACGATGTACCATATCCTATTATCATCTCTGAGTTTCAAGAGGAATTTTATCACGATTAGTTTAGTAATTACGTTGATATGTATATGATAACGAAGAGATAAATACAGTTTCACTTCTATATATTTAGGAATGCTCTCATATGAAACACGGGTACACAGGAAGTGTTTCTGGAGCTCGAGTGGCTCACCATATATTACTCGACTGCCGTGAACTTCTGGCGGTATTTTCACATAATACTGAAATACTTAGTGGTGATATCGCCACATGTACATACTTTTCAATTACATTTTACCAATTAACAATATATATGTTAGAATCTTGTGAATTTGTGCCAGATGAGTGATTAGCGTGTGGTAAATTAAATTGGTATGTTTATTCTTGTGCAGTGGCGGATCTAGACCGTAATCAAGGGGGTAGGGGCTATCCGGAGCATTTTTGTTTAAAAATTATGGTTTCACAACACAAATTTTATGAATATTACCTTTAAATAAAATGCATCAAATAAATAATAAACAATCTGGTATTATTAATAATAATAACAATTATATTATTAATAACAATAACCATTATAACTAATAACAATTAATAATCTGATAACACTTTTACAAAGTATACCATTCATCAACTTCAGTTTTATCTGTTAAGAGTTATAGCCCCCTTAGCCCCTCCATAGATCTACCACTGTTCTTGTGTATATATTTTGAAATTTCATTTTCATGTTTTGAATTTTCCTAACAGTCCGTTGCACCTCCAAGGCATATACAAGATGTAATGACAGTAATTTATCTGTATAAAATAGTATTATTACATTTCTTACTTACTTATGAATAACACGAATTTAAATGAATGAACAAATTTAAATTTTATAACGCAAATAACTTTTGTATGATAAAACAGATACATAAATGATAAGAAAGAATAAGGAATGGTTGGCTGGATTTATTTGAAATTAGGATTTAACTAATAATCTTTAATCGTCCCAACTTTCATTTATTGTATGCCGTTCGTCGATATATATATNACACTGGGGTTCCTTATCAGAAGGAAATCGCATTAAATAACTTGACATAATTATTTATTAATACTTGTACATTTTACCTATAATTAACATCCTTCGCAGTCCTCAAAATCACACATAATTCCCCAAAACATTACAACAATAATACACTTTTTACAAAAGAAACCCTTCTAGAATTTAACAATACCAAATGATTATACAGCATTAATTGAAATTAAGAACAGAAAACCTTTAACATCGCTTATCTTCTTTCAGCCCTTTCTATTTAATTGACAATCACAAAAACAAAAGTTCTGAGCATGGGCCTTTACTCATTTCGGTCGACGCACTGAATCTTCTCGCTGTTGCCTAATATACTAACATTGGTTGCACCCAACATAGCAATTACCTTCTCGACAGATGTACAGATTAGTCTATGATGTAGGCGGAGGTTGGAATGCCTTTGACAGAATTTGGCCCGAGCGGTTACCCTGGGGGCCTCTTAGCTGGTAGTTCATTCATTGACGGTAGTCCAGTCGTCCTGCAGTCTCCGCACTCTTCAGAAGTTCCCGCTCATTCTCGGAATTGTTGTGCCTCACCATAGCCTCGAAGTTCGTCAGTGACGTCAAAGACCCTCGAAACTTACCGAGATGCGATTTAAATGTTAAACGTCGTCACTCATCAGCGAACGAAGTAGCGCGTCGCGTTTCCGACTCGTTCTCGGAGAAGTTTAATCAACTTTATACAATTTAAATAAGTTTCAAGTTGTAACTTAATAACAATCTTGAACTTAAAAACATTAAGATCTAATGACCTGAAATTTTAAAGTCCGACATCTTCTAATCTAGTACTCTTTAGTGCGATGGAGCAGGAACACGAATAGAGAGTAATACTCCAATGAAAGCCAGAAGCGTAGAATCTCAGAATCATGGAAACTCAGACAGAATGATCTCAGAAAGATCTCGGAGCGTCTCTGCACGAGAATAAATGAACTCATCCCCCTTCTGCTCCTGCGACGCTTGCTCACGTGCTCTGTTTTCAAAAACCCATGTGACTTACTTTATCCAATAATATTAAAATTAACTCCACGGGGAGTTTTCGCAACTGGTTATTTTTCAACGAGGCATTTTCGTAGCCAATCGACAAACTGCTCCTTTGAAAATTTCCACCCTTCAACAGCGCTCTGCTTTCCAACCGTTTTCTGAGTGATCTTAACCAGACAGATTTTAACCACAATAGGATACCGAATTTATGCAACTTTCTAAATTTCAACGGTCACACCCGTCCCTTTAAATGTTTCTGTCTTCCACACTTCGGCAACGTTCGCCAACCATCTCTGGACCGCTGGTCCCTATCCTTTATAATTCTACAAGCTAAGGGTGTGCCTACTCACTCCCCGGCCTTCGTTTGTCGTCCCTTTAACTCATAAAATCTCTCTCTCTCTCTTCTCCCACGATCTACGTCTTTCTCGTCGCTGCGCGTTAGAACTCGTACCCTTCACTGTCGCTGACCTGTTTCTTTCAAAAATATCGAGTAATTTTCCGTTTCTCACCAGTTTCACTCCCAACGATTTTGATTACAATATTCTCGCCATTTTCTAACTCCCCACTGCTTATGTGCGTCGTTCGCCGACACTTTCTTTTCGCTACGTTATGGTCCCTTCTTGGAACATGGAAGCCCTGCACCGACTCCAACGGCTAAGAGCTTTCCCCACCCCACTACATCTTCCCTTACCGGTGTCGGTACTCTACCGCTTGGTTACGAACATTTTGATCTTTTATAGCCTTCTTTATATTGATAATAATCGAGAATTAATCGAACCACACGGATGAACGACCTCGCTTACGCAGCTAACGTCTCTTGGTTCCAATACGATAATGGGGTGTGTTGGATTCTCAGGGTAATTAATAATCACATCGACAAAGAAATGAACAACCGACAGGTTCACTGAATGGGTACGACCGTCGACTCTGCTCTCCACTGCCAGCCCTTTCTCAAGAGTTAAGCCTATGTCACATGTGTGTCTGAAAGGCGGAGCGTTTTTTCCGCCGACCTGTGTTATCTTCTGGGCGATGTCACATCTAGCGGGCGCGGAGCGATTTTTCGCCCGCTGCTTGCAGCGGAGATCTCCGCTCCTTTCTGCGTGCTGCCGGGAAAACTGCACATGTTATCTTATGGACGATGTCACATTTAGCGGGCGCGGAGCTGATATCTCCGCTGCTTCCTTGTCGCCTGCTGAAGGTCACAAGTGTTAATAGATGGGTATATTGAGAGAACCGAGGAAGACGGCGGATAATTTCTTTTACGGTGCTTCTTTTGAATATCATTTCCTTCAATTTCTACGGTCTGATTATTAATTATATCAATGTTCATATTAATTATTGCAACACTGAGTTATAATATCACTGAGTACTTGTTCTAGTGCTTTCTCACTTCTTTATAAAAAACTTTTCGTGTCCTTTTTAGTGGAGTTCGTTTTTCTGAAGCTTTCTTATTTTCGTGTTTTACTATTTTTGACTTCTTCGTGTATCCTTCTGTTTGCATTCTTTTCAGATTTTCGTTGTGTGATTGTCAAAATTTTTGGCTTGGTTTTAGTTAAGAAGAGAAAAATGCCCATTTTCACATCTATATTTTAAAGTTTTTCATTTCAATTATTTGTAATATTTGTTCCTCAATTTGAGTTCCATGTCGTACTATTTTTGTGAAGACATGGTGTATGTTATATTCAGAGTTCGCATTGTGTTGTGTTTTTAATTATCAAAATTATATGATGTTAACAATTTTTGAACATAGATTAAAGATTGTCCTTCCTGTTGGCATTATTTAAAGTGTAAATTAAAAATTTATATTTCTTCTTAATATTAACTGTTTTAAACAAAAATTATTGAGTCAATCATATGAAATATTATGGATGGTAGTTTTCAATAATTATTGATAAATTACATGGTAAGAGTACATAATAAAAGGGAATAATATTTGAATTTAATAATTATGTAAGTATTCTACTATTAAAGTGCATTATATATATGATTAATAAATAAATTACAACTTACTACCTTTTTACGGACACCTTTTCAGTAGTCACAGCTACATGAACTGGTGACAATAATGTGAAAAGCTACAAATTTTCTGGCCCCATCGGAATGACTCAGTGACACTGAACCACCTGAGCCACGGGTGGGGCTCAGACTTGGGTTTACCGACAGTAACTGAATTATCGATGTATTACGTTCTCAACCCGAGTTCTACACGTAACCGACTTCAGTAGCTCTCTCCGTGTAACGCCCAAGAGAGTAGTCCCGGCTTTACCATTTCCTTGCAAAACAAAAAGATACTACGAAAAATCAAATCTTTTTGATTAAATCATTATAAAAAAATAATATAAAATGACTAAATGACATGACACACAGAAAATGACATTATCAATCCATGACATATATAATTTTTAACTTTGAATATGAATCCTTTTTCTGACAAAATTACATTACGTTATATAATTTCACTAATTTCATTATTTACACCAATGGTACTCAGAAGTATAGTTCTTCATCATCTAAAAGGAATCACTTTAAATGCAAATATCTTAAAGAGGTACGCGAGAACTTTTAGTCTGACACTCTTACACACAAAGAAATGGTAAAGCAATCTTTTGTTTTAAAATAAAGAAAACAATTTATACAATATTAATGTAGATGCCGTGTTGTTTTTGGTCAACAATCTTAGGTCAAAAAAGCACTATCGGGTTCACACGTCTAATTCACGAAAGGAGCATGAGGTTTAACACCGGCGGAAAATGACTTATCGAACAATAACTCATTAGCATTAACCCGTAAGGGCACTATTTTCAAAAAAACCGTTCAGCTAGAACTAGGTACACTAAGAGTTTTAAAAAAAGCAAAAGATTTCAAATTTGCAGTCTTTTGGGGTGTGGTTGGTCAATTATAAATTTAATATTTATTCGAACAATTTTAAGAAATGGTCGATACTGTTGAATTCTGTTAAAATGATAGTCTGCTGTGTTGAATGATGTGTCACTTTTTCGAGTGTATGTCGCCGTGAATGCAGTCGTGTGGCAGCAGTCCCACTGCGCTTGTGCCGAAGCCAGCTGCTGCTTCGCTCGTGCCTCTCGCCCTTCCCCTGCCTCCTCCCCTTAACCCATTGCCTCCTTCGAGGAACACGAGCGCAGGCAGCGTGAGGCGATGAAGGCGCGTGGGCGCACCGAGTATACTCACTGCCGCTCGCTCACTCTCTGCTTCACACTCCGTTGCGATGGAAGGTCGCATTGCATTTCAAGGGGATTGGAAAAAGAGTTATTTGGTACACTTATAAATGATTTAATGCGAAACTTAATACTAAACAAATCCTTGGAATACGATGTTACGTTGTAAACAGACAAATTTATTTCTATAAAACGTGTCACTATGATAAGGTATTACAAACACTTAAACTGATAAGAAACATTATACGCATTACACAAGTTTGTTTTTAATTCTTTATCATAGTGACATGTAGTTCAGGTTTTATACAAATAAATTTGTCTGCTTACAACAAGGTCGTAATCCGACGATTTATTCATTATTACTTAGAAGACGATTCTACAACATCAAAACGAACTCAATTTATTAATGTGGGAAAATAATATGTGTGATTTGTCTTATTAGAGCGTCATTATAATATTTATTATTTATAATTATTACAAATAATTTTCATGTGAAGAAATCTTACTTTTTCTACAAATTGGGAAACGTTACGTCTTTCTACGTTTAAACTATGTGTCGTTTCCTGTCGATCAACGTGGTCGCATTAGATTTTAAAAGTAAAGAATGGTGCATTTGTCAATGAATGAACTGTTTATCGACGGAGTACACCAGAAACCCTGAACGAAATTACCGTATTTGTTTAAAAAGATTATAGCGCCAGAGCCAGGGTTCATGTCGCAGAACTAGCTTTGAAAAATTCAAGGTTCTGATTTAACATAACATAAAATGGCAGGATAGTTATTCTCCTGCACCAGTCACTTTATTATCTTGGGATAGCCACTGCACATGATGAGAAACTGAGAACCTACAACTTCATTGACATCCAGTCAATCCTGGCGACACGACGCGAAGGAAAATAAAATGGACCGAAAATGAACCGAAAGGAAAAGAAAATCTCCAAAATTGGAGATCATTTCTTCGTCTCCGTTTAATAATATTTTTGCGAAAAATGAAAAGAAAAATCCAGATTTGCAGGAAACAATACCAATCATGATTTCTAGAAAAATTAAAATATGGACCGGTAAGGGTAAGACTTGAAAGCAAAGAAATATCACATTCAAGAAGACAATATGTTCAGCCTGCCAACAAATGTAATAATGATTTTATTTTATAACTAGCCTTGAAGAGAGATGCAAATTCATCCGAAACCTGGCGGATTTTGGAATGTGTTTAATTTGACCAATTCTCAAGAATGCCATTATATAAACAAACTCCGTTGCATATTGTAAACACATTTTTTTTTCAACAAAGAAATTACTTTGTACTTGAAATATAAGAATATCTGCTCTTTCTAAACTTATCCAATTTTTGTAAAACGTACAGTATTGACACCATAACTATTAGATTACTTATTTGATATTACATTTTTAATATAACAGAAAAGGTGGCAAAATACAAAGAAAAAAAATGAAAACAATAAACACAAGTAAAGAACCTACTAACATATCATACATATTAATGCAATATATTATACTTAAAGATTATAAAATAACCAGTAAACTAATATGGAGAAATAAAAAAATAGGAGCAAACGAGCATAAAATGATAGAAAAATGTACAAAATATCCAAATATACCACACATTTTATAACTGTTGATCCCTATTCACTTTGGCGCTCGCACCCCAATTCACTTAATCTTTTTTACCTATTTCACTTTCTAACACGTGTACTCTGTATAACTTATCATCTCGCTCCGACCTCCACCCACTTCACATTTTCAGAACTTCTTTACAACTATCGCATACTTTCTTCCGCAGCTATCAGTAGATGCAGAAATGGATTCATTTTCCGAAACCGATGTGGGCATTAAAGTCTCTAATAGTTCGATTGAGAAATAATAATTTTCCAACGTCAGTTTTGTTTTACGATGTTCTAAATTTTTAAATATTATCTATCCACCTATTCGAGTATGATGTTCCAATTTTTCAATTTTATTCTTCCATGTGTGTTTTGCATAATTTGATTTGACTGGTTCTATTTCTTCTCTCGACGCATGTTTCAGGAGAACAGAACTAAGCATGTCTTTGAAACCTGCTCAAAATTTTCTTAAGACCCCCAAAACTATACATTTTATCATTAGCATCACTGAATCCTAATGGAAATTGAATAAGAGTACAAGACAATAACATAACATGATCGAAAAATTCCGAATAGTAACAACGATTTTTGCCACAGAATCACCATGTTCCACGAGGTGCTAAACCTTGTGGTAGAATTTTTCACAGCTTCTAGGGTGGAGACCTAAAAAACAAAACCGTTTTCATCTTTACGTTTATGTCTGTCGTCATCCAGTCTCTTAAGTTAGAACATTTTCTGGAATTTTAAAATGCACATACCGACTTCGTCATGAGTAGTAACCGTGGTGAAAGAGAGAGTCAGTAACAGTAATTGCAAGGCACTCAACATTCCGCCACGATTTCCTTCCACCGTGATATTACGAGATGGATTCCAAAAGCAGTGGGACTCAAAAACCGGATAGCATTTGACAAAGACGGTCACAGGGCACAATAAAACTAAGGTTGTCTTTGAAGTCACATGCTCATCAAAAGTACAAAACAATAAATATTATTTTCCTTTGTATTCATTGTTCACTTCATCAGACTGTTTCCAAAGTGACTATTTTTTCTACACGACACTTCCATTTCTTAGTAAACCCAAGAAGAATAACTCTTAACGAGTAAAAATGTAAATATTTTACAAGAAACTAGAAGCTTTTTATTAGTTGGATTATGTAATGTTGTATCCGGAATAGTGACTCCAGACAACTACAAACAAAAGGTTGTAAATAGTAAACAAAAAGTAAATAAACTCGACGTAAGGTGAGCATGTAATAAAGGTATTGTTCCAAAGTTTTGAATTAAGTTTTCTCTCTAGACAAGGGTCAGAGTCTGTGGCATATCAATTGACTGTCTTGACTAATTCTATCCTACAACAGGCCCCGAAGGTGCCCAAGGGGTTCGCAGAGGTTTGAGCTCTTTCTTGGCCTCGGTACCAGAAGGAGGAGATGTGGCCAGCATCTCGCTTCGGCCAGTTTGACACCAGAATAGACCCGGTACTCATTTGCCTGGCTGAGTAGATCTGGGCGTCAGTCTGGATGTTGAGGTGTGATGAAAAATCTTCACTTCATGACCATTCAGCCAGCAACTCAGTGCTCTATCTTCTGAACCACACTGTCTCTCAGATTTTTATGAACAATAGATTAAATTACACATTTTTAATTCATTGTTTGTATGGATCTGGGTTAACACATTTTGATACAGGTTGGAAATGTGAAAGCAGGTAGTACTGATGATTCTCAGAAGAATTTTAGTTGAAAGTTCCTTATAATCAATGGTCAAAGTGCAATAACGTTCTAATTTGAAAGTAGGAAAAACTTAGAAAAGTAGAAAAAAAATTAGTGTAGAAAAAACTTGTAATCACATTATTTTTAGAAGAATATTCTCAATAATTTCAAGTGTGTTCTGTTCAATATATCAAGTATTCTTCGACTATCGTCGTATGTTTTTTCTTATAAAGAAAGTTTAAGAAGGACGTCCTTTTAGATGTCACTTACAACAACAACCTAGTGTTATACATTTTGAACAGAATTACGATGAGGATTCAACATACGTGTGGGACTTGTGTAGTTTTGCACCACTCTGTCGATCCGATCTCTTTTGTTCAGCAGCGAATGTTAGTGTATTGAGAGCGTGCGGGCGGAGCGAAGACATGCCGCGTGGCCTACTTCTTTTGCACGATGCTGCTCCGCATAGACGGAAGACGTGCGTCTTGTTCTTGCAGACGCATCATGCACGGAAGCGGATGGCTTCATCTAATCCTTGAACACTCGCTGATGGCTCTCTGCGTAAAAAGATACGAGATCAAGGCTCTTTTTGTTTCAGAATCGTTTTACCTTTGTTTAGGTCAGGAGATAGTCTTCAGTTCACTTATTGTTGTCTCAATATTTCTTTTATTTCTTATGATTCACACTAATCCTCAACTAATCAAGAAAAAATGGACCGTTTCACGTTAATATCAGAGTCAGCGTGGCTCAGTGCAAAGAGCCCCGAAAGGAAGGTTTGAAGCCCAGGGAGGAAAAGAGGACTTTAATCAACAATCACGTTGACTCATTTTTTTCACTCAATTTCATATCTTTAGTATCTTCTGCCTACCAAATTGTGTTGTCAGAGGTTTTAAACAGTTTCGTGTTATAGTTTATTAGAATGTTGTTCTTTTATTCCAATGTATTCCAGGTTAAGTGAAACTTAATTCTGAATAAATTTGTACATTAGGAGTGCTCGCATATTAGAATTAAGATAGATGACTCTTTTTATTCGTACAATTTAAGTAATGTTTAGCCAAATTGGCTTTTTGGGGTCACATAAAGTCTAGCTGCCGTCTGAAAAGTTACCAAATTTGGGAGAACTGCCAACCTACTCAATTGATTCCCCCTATGTCGTATACAACTCGACAGTGATATTTTCATCTTATACGTTGTATTCACTACCATTAAACTTCACCAAATAACTCTAGGAGAACCTGTCCTTAAAAGACTCTCTCTTATCCTTTGTAGTGTAACACAAAATTAACATTCCTATTGCGTAAAAATATACATTGCGTAAATTATCCAAAAAATCTTTATTTATTAATCAACTTTCAACGAATTTCATTTTACGGTAGTCTCTTTGTTGTTTCCATAGCGTTGGTACACCCGTAAGGTATGTGTGATGACTTTAATATCAAACGACAATCCAAGTCTTAACGAATGTGGGGTTTTTGTTCTAAAATATTGATGGTGGCTGCCCTGAAACACCACTCGAATCCGACATCTTTGTTTTTTAGTGCTCAAACTCTCGATAACTTGAGTATACCTTACGACCCGTTGTGGACAGTTTGATCGATAATTCGCATTACTAAATAAAAGTAAATAATGATCTGTGTGTGACCGTTACTAATAAAAATACTAACATTTCAAATGTAACCCAAATTATCCATAACGTCTGTAACACTACATCAGGAAACATGAGTTATACTTTGTAAATATCAACCTAGTATCACTCATACATTATCTAATTGTCAACATTTTTTAATTTTCTAGATAAAATAATGTCACTACAATGCGAATATTTAAAAAGGATCGTATTTTCCATGCATCTTACGGGAATGGAGTTGACGACTTTACTCTCACATGTATCGTCATATAATTCGGAGATTATTACTTATTCGTAATGTATTGAATACTATGATGATGAAATAAATTTATTTTAAAAACAAAATTTCGAAACACATCTTAAAGTAATTCCTCAAGTGAAATAGAAACTGGGAATCTCATCATTGACGGAGTAGTTCCCAAGCCAGCGATGCTTTTATGACCATATCCCTCCAATAGAAGGTGCCCCACTTTCAAAGTGGACGTTTTGTGCAAACTCTCGGAGAAGGGCGACTTGTTGTACTTCCTTTACTTCTCGAATGTCCTCTTTCTGCAGAGTACAGAATTACGTAAAAAGCGAACACTCTCCCCATTCTTGTATGCCTAGCGAATTCTATAGCAGACATTTAGGCTCGGCCTTCCTCTATTCACGAGTGTAGGAGCACATTACTTCGAATGACGAAGACTTCTAGTTCATTGGAAACTCTTTGCTCTTTGCCCACAGTAGGGAAACATTTTTACAGAAATTAGAACATTTTTCGAATCTGCGGATGCTGTTGTATGAGCTGACAACAGGGACAAGGGAAGCCAAACACGATTTTCATCAATATTCGACACTTGCAGCAGTCATACTGACTGGAACTAACATCAACAATGGAGCACAATAAATAAATAAACGACAATAATTAAAATTGGATTAGAGATTCGAAAAATAGTCAAATGCGATTTTAGGATCATTACAGGTTATGTATTCATTCATTTATTTCGTTCTGTAACTATAGTCAGGTCCAAGGTAACTATATTTTTTGAGAGAAGTACGAAAGTAAGAATTAACATATATACTTCAAGATATAGGTAAATTATAAATATAGCAATACAATGAAATATTTTTTTGAGATTATAACAAGTGATGATAATACCTACGATACTTTTGTGATACATTTTACAACTTCAAAAATGTAATGTTTAGAAAACTTTAAACAGGCATATATTCAGACACTATGTTTAATATCGAAAATAATGGCGGGAAGTGAATAAAGGCCATGTTCATTTAGATAATTTGAACAGTTCAACATTTTATAGACACTACTTTTGAATTCATTATCACGCCAGAAACTATTGATTTTTAAATATTTATAAAAAAGAAGGTATGCTGATTTCTGTTCTCAACACATCTCGATTTCAGAGTATTAGTAGAGGGAAATTCCCATTTAGTTATGATGTGATTGGTAAGTTGGATTTTATTATTTTTTCATTACGTGTTAAGATAGATTTTTTTTTTTTGCAAAATCGGAAAATTGCAAAAAAATGTGCAGTTTTGAGGCATTTTTAATGCATCGCTACACAATTTTTTTAATATCTCTGGTTCTAATGGTCGTAGAAAAATAAAAAACTGCGAAATACTCGTGAATAAAGAAACTATCGAACTGATAGGGTATAAACATTTTAAAAATGAATCCTAACATCAAAAAACTAAAATGCATGAAATTTCGTGTTTTTTTCAGTAAATATGCAATAAATAACAGAAAAATCGGCGGATTTTCATGAAAATTGGAGAAAATGTGTATGTTGATGCTATCAACACGCGGATAAAAGTTTTAGGACCACAGTCGGCACTTTTCGAAAAAATTCGAATTACCGCCATTTTACGGAAAATAATCGGAGGGCAAAATATTTTTTTAAATTTGTTTTTGTATGTACTGTCTTGTGAGGATACGCAAAAATATGTTACTTTATTTAAAATGCCCATTTTGGAACTTGGAAAATATTTCAATTTTCACTTTTTTGCCATTTTTTCATTTCTTTGCCATAAAATGCATCTTATTGGCCAACTTTTTAATAAAAAACATTTTCAAGCAATATTTAATAAAAGGAATATATGTTGACTTCTAAATTTCGTCGGTATAGTGCTAAAAAGTATGGCAAAAAATGAAAAAAATGTGTACGGTCTATGGTTTTGGGGGTATTGTAAAATAAATGTGAATTATTTTAAAAAATTTATATATATCTATGGTTTTGGGGGTATTGTATAATAAATGTGAATTATTTTTAAAATTTTACATGATACAAGAATTGAGATCATCGTATTTACATTAACGTGCAATATTTCTTTTAAATGTTTTGAATGCGAGTCATCTATGGAAAAGAATTGACATACCTCATATAATACGAAAATCTCTTCATAAGAATATTAAAGAATGATTTCTGAAAATAATTTTTGAAAAAATCTTAAACAATAATTTCATATCTACTTCTGAATAATAATTTTAGATCGATTTCTGAAATTTAATACTACGCAGGGTATTTCAACAATTTAGCAAGGAGGTATCTATTGAATAAATAAGTAATGTTGCGTGATCTGTTATATATACATTATATACGCACGTTCTAATAATAGATATTACCAGCATAAGGTTCTAATTATGTTTTTGTATGTATTGCAGATAATTTAGTGAAAAGTAATTAAATAATTAATTACGCTTAGGACTCTCTTAGGACTCTAATTTGAGTTCGTAACTAAATAGAAATAACATTAAAAAATTTAGTGTACATGTGTATGACCAGACTATACGTTCTAGTACTTCATTCGTAACATCATGACTCTTCTACTTCTTTTAACAGCTTAACGAGAACAATTAGTAAGATTGAGTGACCAGAATATGAAAGTCGGGAGTAATACTTGAACTCGCCAGATGGCCAATGAAAGATAAAAGCAGATGTCCTTTAAAGTTCAGATTTTTTGTTATTAGTAGATAAATTGGTTTCAGTAAGCGTTTACGGAATTTTAAGTGGAAGATCATTCACAGATGCATCCATCTGGTTCATAAAGATTAACGTACTTCTACGAAATCACTGTGCTTTGTGAGTCAGAGAATGCAAATGGCGAAAATGTAAAAATGTACCGCGGCCAAGCATAAAAAAAAAATCATTGACAATTTTCTACAGAAACATTATATTCATCAATATAATAACGTTTTATACATTCAGACTGAAGGAAGAAATGCCAAGAAGAGGTGGGCATTAAAAATTTCGTTCCCAATATTTGGAGACGTTGGATCAGTTGGTGCATTATTTTACATCACGCGTAGATAAGGTGATGCAAAAACAATGTTCGTTTATCCTCTTGTTCTGCAGAATTTGTTTACCTTCACTTCTATTATTGGTTCGCTTCCTTTTGAGGTGATAAAAGTACTTTTCTTCGGAATTGAAAAGTGAATCTTCAGAAGAATTCGTATCCCATTATTTCTTTTTCAATATCTATTTTTTTTTAAATATATATGTTTTTCAACAATGTATAAGTGTTGAATTCCTAAACAAGACTATTTTGAAATTGGTTTATCACGGTTTTCATGCATTGGCAAGTGATTATTTAAACCAGCGCTGTCCAATATATTTTAATCCGCGGGTCATTTTCTGTACATTTTCGATCAATCGGACCGTCACGGTATGTGGTTAGGCAAAACGTTGTCCGAAGAATAAAACTAATGGGTCATATTTATTTATTTGTACCGATATATTTTTATTCTCATCAACAAATTATGATTTATCTAGCTGGATAATTAAATTGTTTATTTCCTTATTTTTTTAAAGTATGCTTAATGTTTAGCATTATAATAAAATGTTCTCAGTTGTAATGTATGACGAAATTCCGAACACAATTTTATATTTTCTCTCACCGGACATGTCACGTCATATATTAATCCTTACAGCATAGACGTACAAAACTGAGTTTGATGAAAGGTTTTATGCAAAAATTTACTGGAACTCGCGGACTCTAGAAAAAGGTTCTTTGGTTTGTTGGACTATTAGGTTTGTGAGAAAATGTTTCCAAATGTGAGACTAGTGTAGAGACGTTTCATGAAGAAGAGAAGATATAGTCATATTTTCTCTCAGCTCATGGGACGGACGCATTTTGTCAGTAGATGGATGCTCCATCTGCGGCCGTGCAGTTGCCGTGCTCCTGCATCCCAGCTGCCCCGCCCCGCCTCTCCCATTGATCCTCTCTCTCAACCACTGACTCTTGTCCTCCACACGCGCCACTCCATTCTTTTGCTCGGCAACCGTCGATTGAGTGCGCGCGCCAACCTCAGACGAACATTGCGTTTCCTTAAAGGAGGAGAGTGGTTAGTGGCAGGTGGCCATCAGGGTGGAAATAGGCGAAATTGCTCATAATTTTCTCTTTCCCTCTAGAATTATGATCTAGATGATACCGTTTTCTGTCTATGATGTCAGGCGCCGAAGGAATGTATTTACATGTAAACGTACCAAGTTAAATTCCTATGAGTTGACATTACTAACGCTGTTCTTATGACTCCGAAGTCTCAGAATATAGAATATCCTGGGATAGCGCTCTTAAATTAAGGTGGATTTATTTTTGCCGTCTTCGACTAAAATTTCGAGAATTTTATCATTCTTTTTGTAAATTGAATCTTTGCCTAATTAATTAGTACCGTGTCTGATTATGAATTAGATCCACATTATTTCTATCTTAACTCCTTGTCGTATCTGATGATAAAATATTTCCCTGTTCTGGCAGCCATTCATCTTAAATCTAAAAACATGTTTCCTATTGTCCTCGTCCCAAAATTTTCTGTCATTTTCTAGACTATGCTGAAGTCATTAGCAAACCCCGATACGTCAGGATCTCTTAAAAATCATAAGTTTATAACTCATCAATGAAAGAAAATCTACACATATTAAAATTATGAAATAAAGCCGAATTTTTTCAGAAAGTGTCTCATTTATTTGAGGAAAATAGATCGATACTTGTACATTCAATAAAAAACTGAAAGATGTGTCATAGTCATAACATTGGTGAGAAGCTGAGAAATCTTAAATCAAAGAGTTACATATATACTGAGTAATTGAAAGTTTATGTAATTTTGTATATGTTAAAAATAAAAAAATTGCATTTGTTAAAGAAAAAACTCTTATCCGATCAAAATCAAGATTCTTAGTTGAATTATGAGACAAAACCATAGCATTTCCTTCTTTTTAAATCTCTTATTATTTGTATTTTAAAAATGTTATGTATTAAAAATAATTAAGAGAATTGTCTACTCTTTCGTGGTTTCAATTAGGAAAAACCTTTTTCGCTTACTTATAGTAAATTATCAGCGCTAGGAAGTAAATACAGAATCATACGTAAAACATAAATAACATAGCAACACAGCAAATATATTTTTTAGAAAGCATCAGAAGGTGTATTTCCTTCCCATGACTGTTAATGCTGAGCGAGCAAAAACGTTCTTCGCTAAATATAACCATGACAGAGGTGATGATTATTTTTTATTTTTAATAACCTCTGTACGCCATTGTGTACATCAGTCAATGAATGCTGCAGATTATTAATTTCTGAAGTGACGTCACTCTATCGAATATACGTTTTCAAATCAGAAAAAATCTCACGCTACATATGGAATAGTATTTGTCTCATAACAGGAGAGATTTGTGTGTTGAGAATGCCCTATATATTTGCTGATGCAACCCATGCGTGGCGGCGTCTGGTGGGAGGTTGCGAGAGAGGCAAACCGCGCGCGTGCAGCCGTAGCAGGTGCTCGGCGACGCAGGTATGCGCCGGCGGCCGCGCGGCGTCAGCTGGCGCACCACGCCGCACCGCACCGCGCCGGGGGCGGTCTCCAAAGACAGCATCTGCCGCCCTCCAAGACCAAGGAGGAAGGAGGATGGTCGACCGATGGTTGCAGCGTGGTCCTAACAGCTCGCGCCATCACGGACAAGGGATGACGACTTCCGTCGCGCGAATTCGGACTGAAAGTGTCGTGAAAAACAAGAGTGGAGAGTGCACTTCGGTAGGAATGGGCCAGGTTGTTATTTGTATCGCTCAAGTCTACCACAAATATTTATTTGTACTAATGAAGAAATAATTAAGCAAAACTCCTACAGGGTACTACTTGTATTATAGACTGTTAAAATTAATTTTCTCATATAATTGAGTAAAAGATATCTCACGACGATGACTTAGGAGAAAAAGTGAAATATCACCCCAGAACCATGGTTTTCTGAGATGTAGCGTAGCATTCGAGTCTTTGAGAGAGGGAAAATTATCGCGCTGTCTAGAAACAGTTGTGCATATGCAATGTACTTACGTCTGATATGAGTGATGATATTATTGGAAAATGTTGAGATAGAAATGGAATCAAATGAAAAATCACGTCGAAGAGATCGAGGTAGTTTTGCAAACGAATGAATATTTGGTTATTGAGTTGGTGAAAGATAATCAAATGATGTTGTTTGACAAAATTCGATGCGGTAACAGGTGCGTTTTCATGATCAAATTTTCCAAACACTAGCCTTTTTGTATGATGACAAGGTTTTAAATTGATTCACCTTTAGGTTTATATCATCAATTTCTCTCTATCATTTACTTTACTGTGAAACACATTAACTGGTATTTGGGCAATTCATGCAGTTATTTGAACGGACAATGCTAATACAATTATTTGAACGGACGGTCGAATTTTCAAGGAATCAAATGAAACAATAACTTTTCGTCCTTACACAGAGCACGTTAGCATATGGAAATATCACGTAAATGCAAATCCAAACAAATTACATTTATGCGAGCGCACACAAGTAAACTGTACTGTGAGTACACCAGCACGTGCTCGTATGGCACACACAACCAACAAATCTCGTGAATACCTTCTCAGATATCATCATAACCTCAAATCCAGACCAGAACTTTCTCACTAGCGTACCACTAACAACAGAAGCAAACAGAGTTCGTGTTTCGTAGTACGCTAGGAGCGTTAGTGTACCACTAACTTCTGAGCATGCGAAGAAGTAACTTGCATGTGGAGAGCGTATACTATAGCTCCCTAATAATTCCGCAAAGTGTAAATTTCTTTTCGTGATTCTACGCCTATCTCTGCTCCGACAGAAAAGTTAGAGTCCCAAAGGGTCCTAACTCCTAAAATGCAACAGTGAATAGGATTCATCTTTCTGTGTGGAGGTAAAAGGATGAAAAAGGAATGGAGGATACTAGTCGCGCTAGCAGAGTACGTGTCCACTGTGACTAACTTTTATGAGAATATTCCATTTCTATTCTTTCTGAAACCGTAAAAGTACAGCAAGACGGATTGATTACATCGTATTGTGATTACACCGTAAACACACTTTATTTCCTCAGGCAGTTAGAATAAAGGTTTTTATTATTGTTATACATGTTATTATTTTTATGATATACATATTAAAATTGGAAAAGATTTTAACTGCAGTATCGTGGACCACAAATCTCCAAATGACTGCCACGACACATCCGCGTGTAAGATCGTCAATAGTATTCATAACGAACTCATATTCTTGTAATGATTTCCATAAACGATGTATATAATACTAAATAGTGTATGTAGGCGTGGGATTCAAACAAACAAATCAACTTAATGTTGGATAAGGGAGTATTATCACTCGCTCAGAATTATCCCAGACATAATTACAATTTTGTTCCACAACATTACAGTAGCATTCCAGAATCATTAACTCATCGAATGGGAAAATTGACAAAAATTTAAGTTGTTCTCGATTTTCGAATAAATAATATGACACTCCCTTAACAGGAGTAAATCTTATCATCAAAAATTGAAAAGAAAGGAAGAATTCCCGTATTTTATTAGTACTGTAAACCATTATTCCGATTGGATTAAAGTGTGCGGACATTGAATTTTTTGGTAATAATAGTTATTTCACGATGTTGAATAATTCCGAACGAGAAGAGATTTGTTTCCCTGTCTCTTCTCTGTCTAATGGAACTGATCAATATATGAACAGAATAATATATGGCCATGAGTTAGGAACAGTTTTCTCTCAACGCAAATAATACTACAAGAATTCCACTTAGAAGGGGAGGGCCACAAATAAAAAAAGAAAGTAGCAGACGAACTTCCGAGTGTATATATTTTGCGCAATCGCAGATAAAGCTAGATGAATAATAATTTTAAATATCACTAAGTTAAAACTAGTTAATTTCATATTGAGCTAAAATGAAATTTTCAATGTGTCACTAGCTCCTATTCATAAATCAGCAGGCGAATCAATGTTATGTACCACACTATATCGAAAAGTTAAAGATATTTTTGAGAGACCTTCAGAAATAAACTATAGTGAAATAAAAATAAACTCATAGTTCTACGGAGATATATGCTATTCGTTCTAATATGCACGATGTATACCGTAAAGCTACGAGAATCTAAGCCTACTCATCCAAAATTAAGGGGAAGAGCATTAGCGCAATCGTGGTAGCGAACCACCATTAAAGATTTTGTACATATGATGACTCGCATTGGGGTAACTCAAAATAGGGTTGCGGGAAAAAGAAAGTCAATAGTTACATGGAGTAATCTTGTGAGGTATGTTGAGCACCGACGGCCTACTACTGCTGATTGCTGCCTGAACCACAGATGCCAAGATGAAACTCAAGGTTGAGTTCAGGCGCTCTACGAGGGTAAAAATGTCCATTCGTCGCACAAGGTCGTGCGTTACAACCAACGTTTTTCAGCACTTTTCCATAATCCAATTTTGTTTTATTTCATAAGTTTCATTATAATTCTCAAAGTTCGTTTGTAAAGTTAAATTGTAAAGTTAAAGTTAAATTCGTCTTGTACTTTATCACGCCATTGGTGTAGTACTTTTTAAATAACTTATAACAATTTCAAAAACTATTTTCTTGCATTATTGTGTTGTCTTATGACTCATATTAATTTAGTTTTATGTGAACTCAACTTTGGCACGGTTGTGTACATAAATTCTGTAGCCCCATCCTGGCCCGGGTTTTTCTCCGTTTTTCCTTCTGGTAGAGGCGGATTTATCATACAGGTTCTCTAGGCTTT